>NJDC01006280.1:0-21006 GCA_002245475.1 Calephelis virginiensis
TACATCATCAATTAAAACTCTTACATCCGTTCTGGCTTCGTCTCTTTCAAATGTAAGCCCCTTTCTTTACAATCACATTCCATAACAGTGTCTGCAGCTCAGATGGTGTAGAGCCTAAAAGTACAGCATCATCTGCATAAATCAGGCAGTTCACCATTTGATCACCCATACGCATTCCCACATTCATAGACCTTTGAAGACATATGCCGACAACACAGCCCGGCTTGACGCCAATATGGACACCAAATCAAGGCGCTATGTTGCCGTCCACCCGCACACATGCTTTACAATCTAAATAGAACAGCGAAAAGCTTTTAAATGACGTTCTATAGATATTGAAATCTAGCGCTCATCTTTTAACAATAAAAGCGTCCAAGTACGAGTCATGAAGGTAAATATTTTGTAAACTTATTTACAAGTACTAAGTACAAACAAAAAATGTTTCGGATTCAGAAAATCACAGTAACCTATCTTAAACATTTTATTCTGTAATATAGTAATGTATAAACTTACAGAAACGAAGAGCTTTTTCGAAATATGTTTATCATCATCTTCGTCATCCTGTTATTAATCCCTAAGGCGTATCTTAGATTTTGCTCCCTTTATATATTACACATTAATTTATGACACTCTTCCGATTATTTCTAATCTAAATCTTGAATAAAGATGTCATATACTTATAATATGATTGATGAACCCACTTGAGCAAATGAAGGGTCGTCAGGCTCTAGTTGACAGCTACTGCTGATGATAAAGTGCAGCGCAGCAACTTGTCCCGGGTCTACTGTCTTACCTATTCCTGTCGCCATAAAGACTGTCATGTTTCATTTCGGCGGGTAGGGTGGCCGGAAGACTTGCTTAACAGGCCTAACATCTGGGATGTTAGGCCTGTTAAGCAAGTCTTCCAAAGGACATTAACGTACCTGTATCGTCTATGGTGTTTATAGACCACTTAACGTCAGGAGACACTCCCACCCAACATGTATATGTTTAAGGCAGTTAAAGTGTTATGCCGTCGCTAGGAAGAACACAGAAATCATAAACAAAATAGGAAATAGGCGGCTGAAACGGTCCAAGGGTATATCATAGATACAGTATGTCCTAAAAGGGGTAACCGGAAAATATACGATTGCATGTAGGTCTATCTCATTAGTTGACTCACTACATGATAGCCATTTAGCACATACTTATTTTAACGTACTGCTGACCGCGACATTTTTCTCGTGGGGTCTAGTTTTGGGTATAGTTATTTTAACATGAAAGTTATGTCCCACTGGCTCCAGCCATCTACAGTCTACACATTTTTTTTTGATATTAGGAGGCCAAGAAGTAGATGGATTTCCTGATGGTAAGAAATTCACGTCTCCTAGAGACACCAAAGGTGGTAATGGTGCGTTGCCCACCTGAGGCCAGGATGTTAGACCTCGAGCAAAAGTAAGTTTAGCGGCTATCTTACCCTCCAAGCCGGATCACGGTAACGGCAAGCACAAACGTTATGACGGCAGGAATGGGTAAGGCGGTGGTACAAATCCAACCACCAGGGAACATCCAAAGCACTAGCCAAATTTTGAGAAACGAATTGAAAACTAAAAATAAAAAATAAATTTTTATCCGACGCAAAATACAAGTTGCATGGTAATAACGTAAGCAGAGCATTAAATTGGTTCCCTTCGAGCGCAGTCGCATTCGCAGGCTGTTGACATCATGACTCGTAAGTACCTAGTATGAGCATGACACAGCGTGACGACTAGAGAAGTGTTTTGGCGGACTGTTTTAAATGATTGTTAATGAAAGAAAACTCGTCAATTACATTTATAAATGCAACACCATTTTAGCCTTTACCCCCTTATATTTAAGTTTGACCAGTCGTTTCAAAGTAACCCTGTATATATGATTTCCCATTTCGCGTGATCATCGCATCACACCTCAACGGATGGACTAATTTTGGTAATTCTTCTTTTGTTGTGTTGGTAATTGTTAGGAGAAATCCCGGAAAAGTTGCAGGGAAAGTGGGAAAAATTACGATTCCATTTTGTACATATAAACAATTAGTAGCTGTTAATGTCAAGCGATACGACGTACGCCGAAACGGCTAGTAATAACAATATTTTTTAAGTTTTGTACGCAGTTAAGTGCAATATTTTTCAATAGCAATAATAGCTATAAAAATATATATTTATGTAGTAATTTTTTTTCTTTATGTAGTCGCATGTTAGAAGATCGCCTTTACAACACTATCCATTATTCATTACAATAAAGCTAGATTTATATCCAGGTTTTTGTGGAGTTCTCGCACTGCGATTCCGCGCCCGCTGCATCCGAACTTTAATAAATCCTTAAAATCAGTACGTTTGGGTAGTTACATCATGTGGAAACACACGTTTACTGGGCCATTTTTTTTTTAACAACTTCTAACACACTTATTCAGCAACTAAATATATTTATTTTCATTTCATTTCAAACAACATTAAAATTTATGTCTGGAATCCTTAAAATACCTACCATTTTTTTTATTTCATAGCTTACATTTCCAATAGTAAAATATTAAACACCTACATCCATATTTCAACTTCATTTCTACAGACTCTACACCATGTGCGCTTTGTCTTCAACCCGCGACGTAAGGTAAGAAATTTGTTGTCTTATTTGCTTTTGTCGTAAAATAATATTTATTTCTCTTTCCTTGTATGGTGTACAAGTTAACATTAACGACACAGTTAGAAAAAACTATTAAAAAAACAAAGTCAACAAAAAACTCAAAAATGTTTCTTTTTCATTCATTTAGACATTTTAGACATATGAATGTAGAATGTCGGTTACTGGAATTACCTAAAGGACATTTTCTGCTTCCAATAAAAATATGGTATACCTGTCAACGCTTATGTTACCTACTAACCTCATCATCTTCTGGTGGTCTCTCTTCTACGAAAATTGTCTTACAGTTCACTGCACTGAGTATCACTACAAATACTAAACACGTCCGGAACATGATGCGGTCAGACTGATTGGACAAAGCATACTGTCAATGCCTACTCACTCGACCTTTGACTGGCGATAACATTTTATGAACTTGAAGATGGTTAACGCCCTTTGTATTTCCTTTTTTGGAACCCCAATCTACCAACAGAATAATAGAAACCTAAACAAAGAAAAAAAAAATTCATCACATACTATGCTTGTCCTCAAGTAGACATCCTGACACAATTGTACATTTTGTCTCAAACGCGTCCTGTCCTGACTCCTGGTCGCGCGTATGTAGCCCCGAAAAACGATTTTTGGCCAGCTCCCCGACCAAAGTCAAGTCGAGTTTTCGATATCGATACCTACCTTTGACCTTTTACGGCCAATGTTAATAATGTATCTCTAAAGATGAATTTCAAGCAATCTAGATAGCTAACATACCTAGATATCAAACCTACTTTAACTTTTAAGCAAATTATTTATATTTATAACCAGTATAGGTATTTATTTAATACCAATCATTTTAAATCTGTAATTAAATTTAACACTATGTACCGTAAACTACCACCGTCTCCAAACCTAGCCAGTCAAGAGAAAAAACAGCAAAACAAACTTCTAGGAAACCAGGACTACTTGTACTTATTACTACTGCCGGTTCCTAGCCAGATGGGACAAGAAACAGCGAAACAAACTCCTCGGCATGCAAGATATCTTTAATTATAATATTTGGTTAATAATTATTACAATCATTTAACTATATAAATATTCAAGTACTTAGCATATATATATTGTTATATATATATGTACATATATACATATTGTTCTATATCAGCCTTTCCCAAAGTGGGCGATAACGCCCCCTTGTGGGCGCTGGAAGCCTAGAGGGGGGCGGTATAAATCTTGAAAAAAATGTTTTTTTTTTAAACTAGGCGCAACAAATATGTTATTGAGGTTATTGACAAGAAAAAAACGAGGGGGGGGGGCGCTACAAAAGAACTGATTTTCAAAGTGGGCGTTACATGAAATAAGTTTGGGAACCTCTGTTCTATATTGTTGATTGTCTGTAAGAAATCGCATTTTTGTGATAAGACCGCCTGTTGTACTCGAACGTTAATTTTAAGTTCTGATGTTGATGGTGTACAATAAAGAATATTTGTGTAGTATTGTATTGTAAATGCTTTTCTACATAAAAATCATTGACACTATAATATGTTTTATCTAACAACAAATAAAATACCTTCCTTCGAAATCTTTTTAATGGATGTGATTTGAGATTATCAGGAAAATGATTGAATATCTGTATACGATCGGTATCACGCAGTTAACATTTCTCACCGACAACAACGAAGTGAAAGATCTAATTAGAGATCTTCAAAACAAAAAGGCCCCGGGGCGTGACGGTATCTCAAATTGAATAATTAAATAATTTACTACCGCAATTATATACCTACTAGTAAACATCTTCAATGTCTTAATAGCAGGCAGTGCCTTTTCTGACGAGTAGAAAAAAGCTACCGTCATAAGAATACATAAACCGGGTAAACCCCCTAACGTTGCGAGTATTTACTGCCCGATCAATCTTATTTCAGAGCGGTTTATCGTCGCCCCACTTAAGACGGTCGATGCCGAAAAACATTTGTTAATGGATGAGTACTTTGGTTTCCGGGCAGCCCATTCATGTACAAATCAAGTGCACCACCTCACGGAGCACATACTAGTCGGCCCAAATAGACGACTCCCCATATATACGGCAGCGATATTCCTCGATGTGACCAAGGCGTTCGATAAGGTCTGGCACAACGGCCTAATCCTACGAAATGGGCATGCCAGACAGACTAGTACTCATCGTACGAGACCACTTGTCGAATCGTAAATTCAGATTTTGTGTAGAAGGAACTCTCTCTAGCAGTAATCCCCTAGAGGCTAGAGTGCCGCGGGGCTCAGTACTCTCACCTATATTATACACACTGTACACGAACGACGCACCCCGACCACCGCGCATACACGTAGCTCTCTTCGCGGTCGATACGGTTTTATATGCATCCCACCGTCGCGCTCAACTAATAGGTTACCTTCTCCGAAACGCGGCCACTCTCCTGGGTGACTGGTCCAGGAAGTGGCGTATAGAAGTGAACCCCGACAAAAGTTTAGCAGTGTAGTTTAATTGAGGCATCACACCCAGCCAACGGATGAGACCCAGTCGTAACCCGGATACTATCAAAATGTTCGGCAGAGCGATCCCCTGAGAAAATTCAACAAAATACCTAGGGGTCACTCTAGACAAAATATGTCGTTCGAACCGCATATTTCGCGTGTCACAAACAAGGCTAAGTTCGTACTTAGCCATCTCTATTCTTTAATTAATAAAAACAGTAAAATGTCACTTCGTAACAAAGTGACACTTTACAAAACACGTGTTAGGCCCATATTTGTGCCCTTATTAGCATACGGTCAAGTGTAGCCTTCGCGCATACCTTCCCATCCCATCATAAAAAGTTACAAGTAGTTCAGAATAGGTTCAAGCATACCTACTGCGTGGTACGTTCGTAACGAGGACCTACAACGCGACCTAGATTTACCCACGATAGCGCAGCATTTCAAAGAACTATCGGAACGTTACTTTTAAATAACGGCTGCCCACCCGAACCCGGTGTTAGCACCCACGTGTTACTACAGACCGGCCGCGAACGTGCCCACCAAACATAAAAGACCCCGCCACGGGTTATCGGATCCTCCGGACCCAATAATAACCAACCCGAACACAAATCCACAAAACATCACTCTACACCGTCGCCGCCGGTCTCGACGACGAAGACCTCTCTTGCACCCGACGCCTAACGCCGAGCGACGAGCCGCCTTTACTCCTCCATCAAGTCCACCCAGTAACCAGAACGCAGCATCAAAATTCAAAATAGCTTTAATTACGTAGATCTATACATAGGTTCTTGTAACGAGTCTATATAATTCTACAAACTACCACCGGATCGGAACGCGACCACTCAGTGAGAATCATCAAGTCGAGGTACGGTCTCCCGGGTGAAACCTCGCGGTTAGCAACAAATTAGCCATTAAAAAAAATCAGTGAACATTACACTTATAAATATTAAGTTTTTGGTTCGACATGTGCAATTTCTCACTATTTCTAAAACATGAAATTCCCAAAATTTCCTAATTTGATTTAAACAATTGATAATTGTTTTCTTATAAGGTGCGTACGTGCGTGCGTGCGTGCGTGCGAGCGAGCGAGCGTGCGTGCGTGCGTGCGTGCGTACGTGCGTACGTGCGTGCGTGTGTGCGTGCGTACGTGCGTGTGTGCGCATGTGTGCGCGTGTGTGCGCGTGCGTGCGCGTGCGTGCGCGTTCGTGCGCGTGTGCGTGTGCGTGTGAGTGCGCGTGCGCATGTGCGTGTGTGTGACGATAGACCAAAGACGATAACGGAACATGGAAAACCCACGGAAAAGCATGCCCGCCGAGTGTGACTTTAAAAAGCGATGTACATACATGAGATTACATCTTTTCAATATTTTGTGCTTTCAGCGTGTTACAAATAGTCAAGAAGTTAAAAGCTAAACGGAAGACTAAAGAAAGAACCGAACCCTAGATTCATCATGTCTCTCTGTTTGTATGACACAGCCACTTTTTTCTGAAACTATAAGAAGTGTGGTGTTGCAACATAATAAGTAAATGTATTATTTGAACCGCATTAAGATTTATATACAAAAGTAGAAGAAAAACAAAAATGTTTTAGGGTTATATATGGATAGGTCTTCAAAAATAATGTTTAGATATCTTATATATTTTTTTTTATTTATTCTTATTTTATGCGAAAGTCATATTGGACTGTCATGTTTGTTTGGTAGATTACGTAGCACATAGGGTGGATAACTATAACTTCAGACTTCATGTGGTCGCTTAGGTCTACTACTAGCTGGTAAGTCGTTTTCACTTTTCACTGTTAACTGGGTAGGACAGTTCACATGAATATCTTAATAAAATTTAGGAATTGTCAATCTGCAATACAGAATACTTCCTATTACAGATAGGTTGGATTAGGTAAATTAGGGAGTCGTTCCACCTGTTCCTAATCACCATAAATCCAAATACCTAATCCATTGAATTCATCTAATCCAAGTAACGGAATTGTTGGCATATAAACCAAAAAAAATGAAGCACCCGTTCCAGACGGAAAGGAGTCTCTCTCTCTCTCTCTCTCTTGTTTATTATTGTGTAGTAACATAAATTCGTCAATAAAGGGTTCCGTATCGAATCCGACTCGCACTTGATCGCTTTTATTTTTATGACAAGTATTGCTAGGAGTAAAAAAACATTGTGGGACTTAGTGTCTTTGGCCAGTCGTAGGTGTCCTGGTTGTCCTTCTGCCTATCGTTTCGGGAGTATGGGCGTGAATATTACTTATTTATTTCAAATTCAATATTCACAGCGAGAATAAGGTATGTTAGGTCAGCTAGCATACTCACAATCAAATTGTAGAATTCTGTACATTGGTTCTGAAGTTCAGCCAAAAAAATGAGATAGTTCTTATTATTATTATATTGATTTTTAATTCCACATTTCCACCTTTGTGCATAAATAACAGAGAAAAATTAACATCTGTAATTTTTTTTCTTTTGTTTTTGTACATTTGACAAGTTGACAAATATTGTCAATGCAAATACAAGAGTCTTGTACATAAGTCTTCATAATTTGTGCAAGAGTCAATTTGGACCCGATCTAAAAAAATATTAATTTATAAAAACAAAGTAGGTATAGAATAAAATCTTCTATAATTTGGGAGTATATTAAAGCAGTGAGTATAATTAGCCTGCCCACCTATACGTAGTGTAGGTATGTAGGTATAGCCACACCCATTGCACCTCAAGCAACAATGCAACAATAACATTGATTTATATTATAATAACATGCTTACGATGTTTGACATTTACAATTTAGAACTTTCAATTTTCTTTAATTGAAGGTAGCTGCTCTTCCAACTCTCAGATGGTCCACTCCGATGTTACATGCACAGGTCACACGACTCCTGTGTCGGCTGTAAAATATAAATTTTAAACTTCTTTCAGATCTGTATGGTTGCTCTTGAATATCGATTTCATTCAAATTGGAAATTTGAATCGGATTTGTCATTTTAGGTATTCTGAAACACAGTAATGATTATGATGATTAACATTTAGTTACAACAAAATTCAATGAATTGGATAAAATCATCTATTGTTCATTATTAATTAAACTTTAATAATTCGCTAGTACTGTGTTCAAGAGTAGGTACCTAAAGTGACAGATCCGATTCCAATTTCCAATATTGCATTTATCTAGATTAAAGAGTAACCCTACTGTTAGTTACTATTATAAATTGTTTAAAAATTTCCATGTATCTTAACACTATATTGAGACCCTGGAATGGGAACAGTAACTGTAATTTGTAACTAACTTTGAGCACTATTTTTCAGCACGATTGTTAACTCTGTTTAATATTGAAGACAAGGGATGGACGAAAAGAAATCGGAGCTCGCTTCTTTCTCCAATGTTCAGGCTCGTCCGAGTGAGTTTGACTTTCGAGATCTGCATAGCTTTTCTGTCTCTCAAATCAGGAAGGAGTCAGAGTTTGCCGACTTCAATTATAAGCCTTCGCCTTTTGTTAGTACCTTTGTCCTAAAATCATTTGAACAGTTGCTTAAATCATCTTCATTTGACTACTTAGCACAGTTAAGGGTAACTCTGTGTTAATATTATTCAGAATACCTAATAAAACAAACCCCAGTTTTCGAAACACCAATGAATTTAAATTCACGATTTGCCCTTTTTATGAACTGTGTTCGGTTTAGAATTTTAAACTAAACCGAACTGAACATTGGACAAAATATATTATGAAGAGATAAAGTCCGGTAAGTTGTAAAAACTGCGGGGTAAGCAACTCATTAGACTATCAAAAAACAAAAAAATAGAGAGACAAATCGTAGATTAAAATAAATTTGCGTTCCTGAAACTGAGGGTTCTTTTGATTAATCATTATGCAATGTGCCCTTGTAAGGGTTCTGTAGCCAAATATTAAATAACCTAACCCTAAAAGAATCGTCATGTCCGTTTCCCACACTAGTAAAACTTTAAATCTAGTAATTACTCACCTCTGTGGTCTAGCAATTCAGTTGTCGGACTTGACTGCATGAGGTCCCGGGTTCGATTCTCGGTTCGGGCAACATAAAGAAAATTGGGGGTTTCCAATTTTTTAATAAAAACGTTGCTCAGGATTGGATATGTGCCCGGTTGGCGATAGGCTTGTCAACTATCACATTGTGGGACTTAGTGTCTTCGGCTAGTCGTGGGTGCCCTGGTTGTGCCTCTGCCTACCTCTTCGGAGATATGGGCGTGAAGATATATTTTTTTGTAAATCTAGTAGGTCATTCACTAGGAAATTGAGGGCTACCCTTACGAAAAACAGAAATAAAAAAAACTTAATGAAAACTATACGATAGTACCTACATACGTGCAAGAAGCCTATGAGATGATCTTTAAAATAACTTACAGGTTTTTAGAGTTACTTTTTCCCAAAGTCATTGTTTGATAAAAAAATAGGAAGTCCTAAAGTTGTAAAATGTTGTTTTTTGCTATTTTAAAATAGGAGTCTGAAAAGTCTAAAAATTGTAACAAAAATTGGGTTGGTGGTTGTTAGCATTTTGTGAGATATAAAATGAAAGTTACTTACATCCGAAAGAAAGCCAAGTGAAATTCTAAGTTCAAACTCTATGGTACCATCTACATCTGAGTTGCAAACACTGGTCACAGATATGGCAGATGATTGTAAAGAAAGTAACGGTATTTGAAAGAGATGTAGCCGCAACGGATGTAAGAGTTTAGTCGACGATGCATGTAGTGTTGGAACATGACCCACCACCACCCATGGCTCTACCAACCGTCTTGGTTATAAGAGCCGAATCGTGAGGGATGAACTTGGTCTGCTCTTAGGCTCTCTTTCTTGTACATTTCTTGACTCTCTACAAATTATTTCTCTCTGACCCATGTCCCTATGTCTCCTCTACCCTTAAGGGGCGGACGTCACGTGAACGGTACTTGCCTGCCGTTTCCTTTGTTAGTCCTCCAGGGATCTCCTTCTCCCATGCCACGCATGCGCGAACTCTCTGAAAGCCCTGAAGTTCTCTCCACTGTTCACTAGATCCGGAAAGTAGATTGGTCCCTCCTCCCCTTTAATTCTGTGATGCTTCCGTAAGAGGTTCCGCCTGATATCTTGGTATAACGAGCACTCCCACACGACATGGTCCCTATACTCGTCGATGCCAACGCCTCAGAAGCACTCCCCACAGTCGCTCAATCCCAGGTCGCGTAAGCGACCTCTAAAACATGTTTGGCCAATCAACAGTTGGGATGTCTGGTGATCGGGTATAACCCACTTTGACATTAATCTGTCTCTTATGCAAGGGAAAACCTTGTACAGATCTCTGCCAGTACCAGAACTGTCCCATCTGTCTTGCCAACTCCGGAGCACCCTATTTCGAATAGCGGCTCTACGTACTTTCCTGTCAGCCGTGCTCTCCCCCTGATCTTTACTCGCGGATTCCTCCCCAACTAGTTGCACGAGCACGTTGCAGGGCCGGTGATGTGATGAGCCGGTAAGCCTTAAGCCTTACGGTCTGTAAGTGGCTTACCGTTACCCTTGGGGATTACAACCAGCCTACCATCCTTCCAGATGGAAGAAAAAACCCCAACCGTGGAGGTTGGGGTTTACATAGCGTACATCTTTGTTATTTCCGGTTCTGCCACCTTCCATGCCTCCTTTATGATCCTCGCAGTAAGCCCATCAATACCATGAGCTTTATTTGGCAGACCAGCTGTAATTTTCCCCAGCTGCTCAGAGTCAAGAGGCATGGAGTCCTTACCTGGAGGGGTCCCAATAGCGGCTTATCTTACCTGCCTATGGTAGGCAGTGTCTCTCTCCACGTCGTCGTCGGGACAGAGGGATTGCATAAGCGAACTAATCGCCGCTTTGTCATCTTCTGCATATCCATCGGTTAATCTGGTACCATGAATAGTATTATTTGGTGTCCTGATATTGCCAACCGCACACTTATAGGCAATCCCCCATGAGTTGCTGTTGCTCGAGTCAGCCAGGTTTCTCAAGTAAGACGTTTGGGCGTTCCGGATCGCGTACCTGTACTTAGCCCGCGCCTCACGATGTACGAGGAGAGCACTGCTTTCTTTCTCATCACTCCTACCCCTGTAGCGCTGCCATCGACGCCGGCACATACCTACGTTCTTACGGAGCCTGTAAAGCTCATCAGTCCACTACTCGTTACCGCGGTTTTTATGGTTAACTCTACCAATGCAAATGTCCACCGCACGCGATACCAGTTACACCATTTGGTTACAAACCTCCTCGACAGGCGCGTGCCACTTCATCCCTCCCACACTTCGATGAAGATAGCACCTAAATCGGTCCCAATCCCCTCCCCGATTCCGGTAAACAGCAGACACTTCCCGACTCTGTTCAGCGCGATGCTCTTCATGCTGTTCCTCGTCTTTTCTGTTGACGACCTCAAATGTGATAAGCTGTTGATCGCTTATACTGGCCCCAACTTGCACTCTCCACTTTTTTAACCTCACTCCCCCTCGCCGAAGAGTTAGGCCGATGTTCGACTCTCCACTGTGGCCACTGAACGTTAGTGGCTGGAACTCAACAATCTTGATCCATAAGTTATTGGACATGATGAATCCCTTCATTTCAGTCCAAGGATGGTCAGAGTCAGGTCCTCTGGCCACATACTGACTCCTCTCGCAGAACCACATTGGAGAGTGCGCATTGGAGTCCACACCTATTATTATGTTAGCGTTGCCCAATCTGTCCAGTACTCTTTGAAGATTTTCAATGAGGTTCGAGATGTTATCTTTGCATTGAAAGTAGGCCGACACCAGGTATACAATATTTCTCTATGTGCCCATAGTGCTGGCACTTGAGGCAGCACACCACGTCTATGGAGTCTCTAACACTATGGCGCTCCCAATGTACATAGACATTCTCCTTCATGAATAGAAGGTCTCGAGCCGCCGGACTACATCTAAGTACCATCGACCCGACGTTACCACTTCCACGACGCTTTTTAAACGCCATAGTGACGTTCTTTCGAAGTCCTCTTTACTCATTTCTTCTGACAAGTTCTGGCTCCTGAGCCTCCTAGAACTCCGCTACTATCATTTGCCCGTCCACCTCACCTATGGCCTTTGGCTCCACAACCCGCAGGGTCGGAGGAATCGCCAGTTTAATTTTATTCGCTGCAGCTGAGTCCGCGGTGTGTACCAAGACGCCCGCGTTCCCTAGCTTTACTACCTTGTTGATCTTGGCTCCGATTACCTGCGGGTTCACAGCTCCATTCATAGCTGCCTTTGTATCTTCGGTTGTCTTCAGGGGACCATCCACGGCTTTCTCCGCAGGGTAAATGGTAATAACTTTCCCCTGGTTTGTCGGCTTTGGCTTGATAGTATCTCTCTCTAGTTTGAGTACAGTCGCATGCTGCGCATGTAGTGTTGGAACACGACCCTTCACCACCCATGGCTCTACCAACCATCTTGGTTATAAGAGCCGAATCGTGAGAGATGTACAAGGTCTGCTCTTAGGCTCTCTTCCTTGTGCATTTCTTGACTCTCTATAAGTTTCTCTCCATTCCTGTGTCCCCATGTCACCTCTCCCCTTAAGGGGCGGACTATACAATTACGACACTTATTGGCCGTTTTCTTATTCTTTAATCCTCCAGGGATATTCTGCGTTTATGCCACGCATGCGCAAACTCTCTTGTCGCCCTGAAGTTGTTCCTGTCGTTCACCAAATCCGGAAAGTACACCAGTCACTCCTCACCCTCAATTCTGCTGATGCAAGATAATAAGCGGCCTCAAATATCATCATACAGCGGACAATCCCAAACAAAGTGATCCCGGTACTCGTCAATACCAGCATTGCAGAGGCATTCCCCACTCTCCCTCAACCCCAAGTCACGGAGACGACCCCTGAAACAACCATGACCGATCAACAACTGGGACATCTCGTGATCCGGCCTAATTCATTTGGCTCGAAGCCTGGTACGCACTTCCGGGAAAACGTTATATAAATCCTTGCCGTTTTCAGACTTATCCCACCTCTCCTGCCATCTGCCTATAATCCCTTCCCTGACTACAGCCTTTTTAATTTTTCTTTCCGCGGTGCTCTCCCCGTGGATCTGGCCCGTCGCCTCCTCCCCAGCCAAAGCAACGCGCAGGTCCGCCAGCAATACCAGGTGTATTATTATACCCAGCACCGGTAGCGCCGTCGTACTTGATGACCTGTACGACTTCGACATTAATAGTAACGCCGACCTCTGCGCTTTCAAGAGAGCACTGCTCACAGTGTGGAAATTAGTTCGGTGGAACCACACCGGTGCCGCGTATGATAGAATAGCAGCGAAAGTGCCCATGTACACTACCTTGAGGGCATCGTACCCCATGCCCCAGGAATTCGACGACACTCGCGCCAACTTCCCGAAGCATCGAGCAGCCCTCTCCCCAATATCCACGGTGTGAGGAGAAAAAGAGAGCCGCGCGTCGATGGTCACACCTAGGATCTTAGCTGCGTCCACGTGTGCGACCGATATACCCGACAGTCTTATTGTGGGTGGCCTCTTAAAGCTCCACTTTATCGTAATCGCCTTCGTTTTCGCCGGTGAAAACGAAAGTCTGTTCCTTTTCCCCCACTCTATTAGTAGTTCCATAACGATTGCCGCCCTTGGGGATGACAATCAGCCTCCCATCTTTCCATACTGATGGAAAGATACCATCCTCCACACACATAGCGTACATCCTAGTTAGTTCCGAACCTGCCACCTTCCATGCCTCTTTTAGGATCCTTGCGCTTAACCCATCTACCCCCGGAGCTTTGTTAGGAATGCTCATTATAATTTTCTCCAATTTGTTGGAACTAAGAGGCATGAGAGTCCTCACCCGAAGGGGCTCCAATAGCTGCAAGTCTCACTTGCCTATGATACGCCGTATCATTTCCCACCTCGTCGTCTGGACATAGGGCCTCCAAAAGAGAGTTCATGGCTTCCACGTCATCAACTGCAAAGCCCTCAGGAAGTTTGGTGCCGTGCACCACGTTACTAGGTAGCCTAATGCTGCCAACCGCTGTTTTATAGGCTATGCCCCAGGGGTCGGAGTTGCCGGAGTCGGCCAGGCCCTTCAAATACGACGACTGCGCATTTTTGATTTGAAAACGGTACTTCGCGCGAGCCTCCCTATGCTTGAGAAGAGCGTTTTGCTCTATCTCGCCTCCCCTGCCCCTGCAGCGCTGCCACTGACGCCTATACCTTCCCACCGTTCTACGAAGGCGGTCCAGGTCGTCGTTCCACCATTCGTTCCCGCGGTTTTTGGAGTCGACCCTCCCAATACAAGTGTCCGCCGCATGCGACACCAACCCCGCCATCTGGCTGCACTCCTTCTCAACAGACGCGTGCCACCACATATCCCAACGCTACGCTGTAGGTAACCCCTGAAGCGGTCCCAATCCACTCCCCGGCTTCGGTAAGCGACAGGCCCTTCCCAGCGTCGTTCTGCGCTATGCTCTTCCTGCTTTATATTCATCGCGTTTGTCCTCCTGGCGACCCCGAATGTAATAAGCTGATGGTCGCTTATGCTCATTCCAATACGCACTCTCCAGTTTTTAATACTTATTCCCCCTCGACTAAGCGTGAGGTCGATGTTAGACTCGCCGTTGGGTCCCCTGAAGGTAGGCGGTTGCGATTCCACGTTCTCAATTTTGAGGTTGTTTCCCATGACGAATCCTTCCATCTCCCTACGACGATGTTCTGCATCAGGGCCCTGCCTATATATTGGCCACGGCCACAAAACCATAGAGGAGAGTGCGCATTAGAATCTACTCCTATTATTATACAAGCATTCTTAAGTTTGTCTAGTACCTTCTGGATATGCTCGGTATTGATATGTTGTCACTGTATTGAAAATATGCTGAGACGAGGTATAGTTTACAGCCTTTGTGCGACAATATCACGACCACGCAATGTTCAGTACTTAGGTGGTGTAGTAACCACAGAAGTTATTTTCCTATTATTCACTAATATACCCGCCTTAGGCCTATCCCCAACCTGTATGATTCTCTCATGGTCTTTACTGTATTGTTCTTGTATTAGTACCAGGTCTAGGCCCATATCTTGAGATACTTGAATAGCCTCCGAGGTCGCCGCTTCTGATCCCTGGTGGTTGAGTTGTCCCAATTGCAAGATGTTGGTCTAACAATACATAATAGGTTTTGAATATTGCTCTCTCCTCCGCATGTTTCCTTGCTGGGCACTCCAGTGACATTGTTCGATGTCACAGCAGGTCGTTTGAAGTGCACGCATGTTGCACATCTTACCTCTTCGATCATGTGGAAAAAAATACAAATGAAATATTATGAAACATTGATAAAACATACAATTCGAATGTAGATGGATACAGGTAGACCGGGGAGACCTAGGTTGACATTTCACAATCAAATTGATCTGGTTTTGTCCGAGGACGGTGCCGATAATCTTCGAAACCGACGTATTTGTATGAAAATGTATGAATAAATGTATAGGAAGCTATGTAGATAGGTTCGTGACATTTGGCACCCGATACTCTGTGCCTACTTCGTAAGGGACTTGACATGAACATGAGTAAGTAATTAAAAGTCCATGGAGAAAAGGTAGAATCGTTAAAAAAATTCGTTGTTAGTTTTGGAAAATGGTTTTCTATGACTGTGGTTTTATTTGGGCTTAATTCAAAACTCAGTAGTTTGTACTTATTTAAAACTCTACGAGTTAATTTCGAAACTATTATTTTGGGTCAGGTTTGCCCATTTGATAGGATTAACATCTGACATTAATTGCAACAATCAAAACACCTACTTAATATTATCATGGGCACACTAGTGTTATAGTCTATATCACAAGAGGCCAAGCTTATAATCAGGAGAACAGTCGCGTCGGTCGGTCTGATTAGTAGTCTTTTGCTAAGAAACGAATATATGCTTTTCAGAATATTCGGTGGATCCACGGCTATAATCCGAAAGTGGGTGTGATAAATTTGAACAATGTTGAATCTACTTTGGCGTTTTATGCAGCCAGCAACTGTGCTGTTCTCTACAACTGGACTGCTAATCAAATGATGATACTGCAAGGTCACGTGAGTGGTAACTCTTTTATGTATTTTCACCCGATTGTTAAGAGAAAGTTTTTGTTTTCAAGTGTTATTACTTTGTAGGTATTTATCCTCGTCGTATATATGTCTTTGACACCACTGATGGACTATGCATAATCTTTGGTAGCACGTAGGTACATCGAGTTACTTACCTACCTACAAAAATCATTTCAGCAATCGAAATCAATTTAATCATCAACTTTCTTTTAAATTGCGTTTTGCAGTCACCCAAACTGTATATTGTGTATCTAAACATTCGCATAATGCGAAAAGGTTCTCTTCTAATATGTTATTGGGTAGGTAGGTATGTATTTTTGCTTCCATAATATGTAAGTTTTGGACTTATGTAAGAAAAACTGCTGGCCGAAAAATCATTTTATTACAGTGCCATTTTTAACCTCAACAGAAACACGATGTCACATGTATTGCATCGGATGCATTTGGCAAATGGCTGGTTACTGCCGACACCGGTCCAGAAAACATCATTGTAATATGGGACAGCAACGACTTGTTCCCACAGAGAGCACTATACAATCCTCTTGGTATTACTAAGGTGACGAAGGTTGCCATCAGTGCTGATGCAAAGTACCTGCTAACGCTGGGGTATCACGAGAAAGCCAAAATACAATGGTGGATTTGGTCATTTGGACTAAATTATCCTCACGGTAATTTATTTTGATATTGAGCGAGTCTTGTGAAATGGGATATCTTATATATATAAAAATCTTGTGTCACGATGTATGTTGCCGATAAACTCCAAAACAACTGAACCGATTTCAATCAAATTTCACATGTACCCGTATTTTGGTCTAACTTAAGAGATAGGATGGTTATCATCTCAATTATTCACTTGTGTCGTGAATGTAAACGAATAAAACGTTTTAATTAATTGTTTCTTTACTGGTTAGTATTATGAAGTTCTCATAGATGGCGTTGTACGTTAAGTCATCGATAAAATTCTTGAATGTTGTTTGACATCTAGGTTGCCAATACAACCAGTAGATGGCGCTGTGTTCTGTAAATTCTATTACTTTTCCAACAATTGATCAACCGATTCTTCTCGAAACATTAAAAGATAGGATAGTTATCATCTCAATTATTCACTTACGTCGTGAATGTAAACGAATAAAATGTATTAATTAATTGTTTCTTTACTGGTTAGTTTTATGAAGTGCTCATAGATGGCGGTGTACGTTAATTCATCGATAAAATTCTTCAATGTTGTTTGACATCTAGATTGCAAATACAACCAGTAGATGGCGCTGAGTTCTTTTTCTTACAACATAAATTCTATTACTTTTCGAACAATCGATCAATAGTTTATTTTATATTGTAACCTGACTCGACAGACGTCCTATCTATACTAATATTATAAAGCTGAAGAGTTTGTTTGAACGCGCGAATAATACTACTACTACTGGTCCGACTACTACTGGCGCTACTGGTCTACAACTTGGTAAGCTTGGAACTATCTTTAAAAATATTAAAAATGATTCTATAGAATCATTTTTAAAGAAAGAAACACTTGTATTGTTTTACTTATTACTTATAATTTATTACTTTGTAATTAGTAGCCTACCGGTTTCGCTTATACAGCATCATCAGGGCTAAAAAAAAATTTTTTTTCAGGGCTCATAATCAGGGCTAAAAAAAATTTTTTTTAGCCCTGATTTTAAAAAAAAAATTTTTTTTAGCCCTGATGATGCTGTATAAGCGAAACCGGTAGGCTACTAATTACAAAGTAAGAAATTATAAGTGATAAGTAAAACAGTACAAGTGTTTCTTTCTTTAAAATATGAATATTTGGAAGTTTTACCAAGCGCCGACGATGGAATAAATATCAAATAAATCATTTTTAAGTCTTGCCATATTCAATAATTGGGAAGGAATTATCATTTGAAACACAGCTCACGCTAACTCAAATGATAGGATTACATTGTTAACACATTAAATTAATTGTTACAATAAATGCTTTATATTTATTATAATTGTTATATACGGATAGAGTCTACGCAGTGTCAGCGTTCGGCGGTTCTTTGTATAAGATTTGCCAAGGAAGGTGGCGATTATTCTGGGCTATACCTACCACTCATTTTACACTATAAAAATGGCGATATTTTAAGAGCCCGAAAAAGCTTAAATAATAAAGTTAAAAAGGTAGTAATTTATTAAAAGGTAAAAGGTTAAAAGGTAGTAATTACACACATTCAAGTCTATAACGTGAAATTATTTTACATTGCAAATCATAAATTGTTATTCTTCACAACTGAATTTAGCCTTCTTCTGTGTCCATACGTCAGCTACTTCGATGCATACAACCTTTACATATATGCAACCGTAATTCTTGTAACTGTAACATTTTGAAGGCGAAATAGATTTTTAAAATTAGAAAAGGTAGGCAGAGGCATAACCACCCACGGCTAGCCGAAGACACTCAGTCCCACAATGTGATAGGTGGCAAGCCTATCGCCAACCGGGCACATATCCAATCCCGAGCAACGTTTTTTCTTTTATTAGAAAAGGGAAAACCCCAATTTTTTTTATGATGCCCGACCCGGGAATCGAACCCGGGACCTCATGCAGTCAAAGTACAATCTTAATTTACGGATTTACTTAATTAATGCCACTCCCATTAGCAGGCAAAGTAACAGTCGTGTATCCACAGCATCCATAGAAGTGAACATCCCCAAAGCTGGCGTCATCGACATGATTTTCAACCCAAAAATCCCTGAACAATTTGCGTTACTGACTAAAAGTGACGTCCGGATCTGCATTTCATCTGTAAGTGTTTTAAAAACGTCTCCGATTTGTTTTTTACTTACAAATATATTTTTTTTCGTTTAGTTTTCCTCTTAAAAACTTTACCCTTACAGAAATCTGTGCAACAATACGTGTTCAGCATAATACTTGTTATGCCGATAGTAGGCAGCAGCTCGCTACATCTTGGCCACTTTGCTATACCTGCATAGATAATAGTGATTATTGATGTTTTATGATAGAAGAGGTTATTTGAGTATAACTATGAAATTAGCGGCCGCTCTTAGAGACGACAATTAACATATAAACTAGCAATAAGTCACAATTTCGTATAAAAATTGTCAGCTGCCTGACTGAAACTGACTGCTGACTGATTAAAAAGTAATTGTCGTCTCTGAGTGCGATCAAGTTAATTTTTAATCGAGTTTCAAAAAGGGGTTGGCTATGTGACTTCTAAATTTTGTTTTAGATATATGTTAATCGATTTCTTATTCATTAGATTTTTTTCTTTGAAAGAGCATCTCTACTTCCGCGGTTCCATTGGCAGGAACTGGATCTGATGATGCAATCTTAGGTAAATCGAGGAAAATACTAAATTTTTTGTACTAATATTAATAATAATATCCCAGTGAAATCAAGGACTGTTTTTTGTAGTTTTACTATGCTTAAGTAATAGTTAAGTACATGGTAGGTAATTAATACCTTACTTATGAAAGTCGACTGAAGTGTGAGTATCTCATTTACTTCTGATCAAGTCGTCAGTCGTCAATATATGAGCATACGAAAGTAGGTATTTGACATGTATTTGACTATATCTACCTGTACGAATAAGTACAGTAAACCCCAAAACTAATTGCATTTTTAAAAACTACTTCAGATTCTACATATTTCATTCTACATTCACTACATAATTCAGCAATCTGTATATTTGCTTTTTCGTATGAAATGATTAGGTATATTAAGTAAAAGTATCTTCACGCCTATATCCCCGAAGAGGTAGGCAGAGGCACAACCAGGGCACCCACGACTAGCCAAAGACACTAAGTCCCACAATGTGATAGTTGGCAAGCCTATTGCCAACCGGGTACCTATCCAATCCTGAGCAACATTTTTTAAATTAGAAAATTGGAAAACCCCAATTTTCTTTTTTGTTGCCCGACCCGGGATTCGAACCCGGGACCTCATGCAGTCAAGTCCAACACCTGAACCGCTAGACCACATAGGCGGCTTAATTTAAATTAGGTTAAATACTTGAATTAGGTATATTAATTCTTTAAATAACATATAAAAATGATGCAGAAAATATTCGTCGTTGAAAGAGGAGTATTGAAAGAAACAGATGAGTATGAACTCAAGATCAGAAAGCCTGAAAACAAAATATCTCCCGAGAATGGCCGTTTGACGTGTTTTACCTTCGTAGAAGGGACTTCTCAGATTGTGGTGGGGACTAGCAAAGGATGCGTCCTTATCTATGGCTACACTATGGGGTACCAGGAGAATGTAGATTGTTCCAACTATGAGAATTTGAGGTTTATCAAAGCCTTAAAAATTGAGCATAAAATAATCAATGTCATAAAGAATGTAGATGGGTAAGATATTTAGATGTTTTAAGTACATATTCAATATTTTATTGAATCAGGCGTTACTTTGCGGAAATCCATTAGAACAGATGTTAAATAATCCTTTATTTTGCTAATTCCGCGTAAGCAATATAACTGTTGTGGCAAATAATCCTCCAAACGACACAGAATGTGACAAGCCTAACTGACGTTCCCACCACCCACCTCCGCGACCAGAACACGAATATAGGAAGAGCTCGGGAAACAATATGAATTGTCAGGTTCTTTACATGTGACAACCCTACCTAAAGTTCCCACCACCAAAGAGTATTTAAATAGTACGTAATAAGAGGTGGGACTTCCATATATACGTTGCAAACCCGATTTTGTATAAAGTTTACTTGAAAAGGTATAACCCGTATAATTTGAAAGTAAGTCTAAAGGCATTTAGATATAAGGCAACTAGTGTCATATGATTTGGGCGAATAAAAAACATAGCAAAC
>NJDC01006280.1:21118-43504 GCA_002245475.1 Calephelis virginiensis
AGATATTTAGATGTTTTAAGTACATATTCAATATTTTATTGAATCAGGCGTTACTTTGCGGAAATCCATTAGAACAGATGTTAAATAATCCTTTATTTTGCTAATTCCGCCTAAGCAGTATAACTGTTGTGGCAAATAATCCTCCAAACGACACAGAATGTGACAACCCTACCTAAAGTTCCCACCACCAAAGAGTATATAAATAGTACGTAATAAGAGGTGGGACTTCCATATATACGTTGCAAACCCGATTTTGTATAAAGTTTACTTGAAAAGGTACCCGTATAATTTGAAAGTAAGTCTAAAGGCATTCAGATATAAGGCAACTAGTGTCATATGATTTGGGCGAATAAAAAACATAGCAAACTTATTTTCATCATTGTCATTGGGTAATTGCGTATCAGTCCTAAATCCAGGGATTGACAACCGTTTTTGAAATATAAATTTTATTTCAATTTAGAATTTAGATTATACCTACCGCCATGATGATACTAAAATATATCGTAAGTTTTTTTTATGATATTGGAAGGCAAAAAAGCAGACGGATTTCCTGATGGTAAGAAATTCACGCCGCCTAGAGACATCAAATGTGGTAATGGTGCGTTGCCAACCTGAGGCCGGGATGTTAGGCATCGAGTTTACCGGCTAACTCACCCTCGAAGCCGGAACACGCCATGACGTTATGGCGGCAGGAATAAGTAAGGCGGTGGTACCAATCCGGGTGAGTCGCTGCGAAACTCTACCACCTAGTCAGATATCACGGTGTTAGTGACGGTAAGCCTATGCTCGCCTTTTACGAGCTGCCTGGCAGGAAGGCAGATGGTCTATTCTGCAAAGGAGCCCGGACGTTGATCAAAAGCTTACGTCTCCTTGGCCTAAGACCCATTTTAAACGGTCAAAAAATACTTTGGATGTGGATAGTTTCTCAATGCTATACCGATAGACCTTTATTCATTTATCAATAAAATTAATATTGAACATGCAAAAGCGTTAATAATAAGTTTATGATTTTGATGTAGTTTTTTTTACGTTTTCACCATTTATGACCATTTACATTGAAGAAGAGTGTGAATACTGCCATAAAACATGCAATTTATAATATTATCCAAAGGTGGGATTTGAACGTTGAAAAGGGAGAGTTAATACAAATTAACCATCGGCCTTGCGTTATGACAAAGTATGTGTTATGTACACCTGAAATGTTGAGAACATCTGGATTGCGTATGGGGTAAATGCGACGATGAAAAGTAAGACGCATTTTCTCAATCTCTACTAAAATATTCCTATGATCCATAAAACAAGCTATTTTTTCGATCCATTAAGATATTTCTTTTCAATGCTTAAATAAGGTCGTTATATAAAAACACCGATCATGGAAGTTAGCCACTTTAAATTTTTATTAAGTAAAGACGCAATTACCCCAAAACGAGAAAATGCGTCTAAAATTGTCATTTTTTTTTAAATCCTTTATAGCTTATTATGTTATTACACAGGCAAAAAACAAACGAATTTATATTGTTTTGGTATTGTTTTAAAGTTCATTTGTAATTGAAGATTTTGTATAACTATTAAATATATTTTGTAAAAAGAATTCAAACTTCGCCGAACTCAAAATGGAACGCAATTACCTCAAGTGACCTTACTTTCAAATTATACGGGTTATAATTTTTCAAGTAAACTTTATACAAATTCGGGTTTGCTATGTATCTATGGAAGTCCCGCTTCTTTTAACGTAGTATTTATATACTCTTAGGTAATATTTATATATTCTTTGCATACTAGGTTTATCACGATCCGACTAGTGGTTTTTGAGTTATACCTACTTAATAGTGCATAAATTTTTCACTTATATTGAAGACCTCATTATTGAAGTACTTGTAGAATATTGACAAAATGTATGTGGGACCAATTTGGAAATTTTATAAAACTTTCAAAAAAAATGTTCAAATCATGACCTAATGAAATGGTTGTAGTCGGTTTTTGCAGTTTTACTTCGCTTAATTACATACTTAATAGGTTTAACATAAAAGTTTGTCCATCCGTGCGAAGCTCGGACTTGCTCCTAGTGTAACTAGAAAATAATTTGAGGTATCTGTTTGATATTCGTGAATTATCTAGATTTGGAAACGGTGGTAGTTTACGGTTGACAGGGTTAAATTTCATTATAGTTTAAAAATATTTTCTAAAATATAATTAAACTGGTTATAAACATAAATAATAATTTGCGTAAAAAAATATAAAATAAATTAATAAATATTTTCACACCAAAATATGATAGAAAATGTTGATATACCTACTTATTTAAATATTTTTGTGATATCTTATTAACATACATATTCCGCAAATAAATAAATTTGATTTCATTTTGTAAAAAAATAGAAAAAGCTTAAAAAATCTTGCGGAGAAACCTCAAATTTACAAAAATAAGGATTATTACCGCTCGGGGAGTGGATAATAATTAAATAATGGGTACCTACCTAGCATGATTTTCAGGGTAGTAGTGACGGGGAATAGCGTCGGTGATATACGCTTCTACGACACCCAAATGAAGCTGATTTACTGGGTGCATGGATTTCAAGTGGACAGCATTAAGGGGCTCAGCTTCAACATGTCTCCAAGAAGTTACAAGATTGTGGATCCTAAATGTAAGTAGAGCAACCTTTGACTGTTTGATCGTGTTGATGACCATCGTATTTAAACTTTTGAATGCAGATTAATTATTTAAACTGTCATGCCGTACTTATTTATATTAAATGAAAAAAACATTATGTTTGACAATGTTGTGTTTTTTTTAAAAATCGACATAAAACTATGTTTTTGTCGACGTTTTTTTCTTTCAAGTGTTAAGATGACACTATAATTTATTGTAATTATAATTTTTAAATGAATAAATACATAATGCTATAAAAATATGTTCTATATGATATTATACAAGCTTGTGCGACGGCAGGCCCTTGCCGTAACAACGTTGTAGCACCCAATTTTTCAGCGTAATTGGACATTTCCTCGTCTTTCAGGATCTTTTTTTGAGTTTTTGAGATAATAACAAAAAATTGTAAATTCGTCTTATTTTTCTAATAATAATTGCATTTTTTTTTAATTGTAAGTAGATACTAATTAATCCTTAACATTTTGTTTCTTGATATCTTTAAACATCAAATGAGCTATGGCACATAATATTTTTAAGACCTATGTCTATTTAGCACGTTTTTGAACTTGTCGTCTAGACTATAGTGCAAAATGGTATTAGGTAACGTCCAGCATGTACGTCTATATGTAGCCGCGTTCCTATCCGGTGGTAGTTTTCAGATTTACACATATAGACGCGTCACAAGAACATAATTCTTTAAGGTCGATGTGAAATAAATATATTCTCATTATTATTCAATAAAAAAGTCCCACCGAAATAGTTATTCCAGTATTCAGTACCCTCTTGTAACAAAATATATACATCACAAGCAGATAGTGAATTAGATGGCTTTTAGTTGTCAATGTTAATGTACGTTTTTACATTTGATTTGCTTAATTTCGAATGAATGCTTCAATTAAAAAAAAAAACTTCATCCGTAAATGGAGTACGTGTGCCTTTTACAGATCGAGCTTCTCAATCATTCACTGCTGTTACTGAAAAATATGTAAAAAAAATATATGAAGCATTTACCATAGTCATGATCGCCTCTGTGGTCTAGCGGTTCAGTTGTTCGACTTGACTGCATGAGGTTGGGCACCAAAAAGAAAATTGGGTTTTCAATTTCCTAATAAAAATAAAGTTACCCGGGATTGGATATATGCCCTGTCGGCGATAGGCTTGCCACCTATCACATTGTGGGACTTAGTGTCTTTGACTAGTCGTGTGTGCCCTGGTTGTGGCTCTGCCTACCTTTCCATTGAAACCAAAAGTCATTTGAGTCAGGATTTTTTTGAGTGGATATATTTTATTAGATATCCACTAAAAACTGTCAAAAAATTGCACGACCATTTTGAAAGAGCCTTATACAAACCTCTTTGTAATAAAAGTACTTATAGATTATAGAAAACGTCACCTCAGAAATGTTGGTTCTTGCCATTGATTACTTTTTAGGTGGGAAAAAATGTCCATGCTGGGAGAAAGTAGTAACCGAAGTAGACTCAAAGACTGGGACATCAAAACAGATGCTACTGAAGACAGACATTACTATAGACGCTACCACCAACGGGAAACCGTTCCTCATCAGGGATTTTATCGTCTGTCAGTAAAGTATACAATTACTTCTAGTATTTATTAAGATTTCTTATAGTTGTAAATCAGAGGTTCCCAAATGGTGTTCCATACCACACCAAATTCCAAAACACACCTGAAATATATTAATTTAGATTATACCTACATACATTTTGATTAACGTACCCTGGTTAGATTACGCTACAGAAGTGTTCGTTATGGTGTCAAATACACCCTGTATACAAAAAGTATCATCTACAACTAAAAATATTTTTGGTAGGTACATAACCTTAAAATGCCTAGAACAATCCTAATTCTTGAAAAACATTTCTTGTAATATTGTTATTAAAACAGCTAATGCAACATTTAAATATTTACTTTGTCATATGTATATTGTACATACATAGACACCTAAAATGATGTACGGGTATTTACCCATGTTCTTTATATTTTCTATTTGTTGACAACGTGTGGTTGCGACTGGTGCGTTGCTTTTTTATGGACAGGATCTTAAGCCAAGTATTCAAGTCTTCTGTTTACTCTACCTTCTATCAGGAACATGTCTACGGCGAGCACTGTTATAACGCTAAAGGCAGGAATATGTAAGGTGGACGAGTTGCACAACACTCTGCCACCTAACTGTGACCGACTGCACTAGTGAAAAAAACTAAATCCCAATACCTATTAATAAGAGAAATGTACCTACATAAATCACCTGATAATTATTTAAAAAAAAAACAAACGAAACGCTTTTCTGTAACTAAAACTCCCTGAGAGCGTACGGTACAAAATTTACTCCTTGCAGGCAACCGTGATTTCGAAAAACTTCACCTGGTTAGCCATAAAATAAGTAATAACCTTTCATTTCATCCATAGTTCAATTAAATATCAAGTTACTGAAAAGGGTATGTATATTAATATAGCTTAGATACTTTTCTACTTTATAAACAGATACTGTGACGGCGTTAGGGTACGGTGCTTTCGGCACTTTTAATTTCGGTTTTCTAGCACTTCAGGAAGTACCCTGATATTTTAAGGGATGGGGGGGTGCATGTTGTAAGTTTATGATTTTTTGTTGGTTGTATACTCAACTTTTAATTTAGATTACATAACAAATTTCAGCTTTCTTGCGCTTTAGGAAGAAGCTTAACATTTTGAAGATCATCAGTGTGTGAGAGTAGGAGTGAGTGTGTCAGTGACGAAATCGGTGTCGATTTACGGCCAATGTTAATAATGTATTTCAATCTAATGGATTTCAAGCAATCTAGATAGCTGCGTATCCGGCGGCCTATCCCATACCTAATTGCCATATTTATCCTGTCCACAGATATGTTATTGGCATGCGATAACATAAAAATGGATCAAAATATCAATCTTGGGCAGCAAGTTTTGGATTAGGATTGATTATTAATATTGGCCGTTAGATATCAATAAAATCTTAAGTATAAAGGCTATTCAATTGAGACTTGGTATATTTAATTAATCTATTATTGGCATCATATTCTGAGTATATGAACTATCTGGTACATCGAAAGCCAAGACTATGAGAGTTCAAAAAAATGATGAAACACTTTGAGAAGAGGTATGCAGCCCTTGCGCTTCGCTAGGCTCGTCTTTTCGAGGGCACCATCAGAGTAGTTCTAAAATATTTAAGTAATAATTTATTAATTAACATTGTCCGTGCTTGATGTCAGTGAGCAACTTATCAGCGATATTATCTAACGTAAATTTTGGACTATTATTAAGTAACAGATTTAAGTAGGTTTATATTATATCTTCCACTTCTAACACTCCTCAGGTACACAAAACCAGGGAGTTGGTTTCGTAGATTTCGTCACAGAGAAGCTGAGCACATTTTTGGATAACAAAATATCGCACGCTCTGACATTGTCGGTGCATCCGGAGAAGTAAACAAGTTTTTCATTTCTCTTCTTCCTCTTAATTAGATTTGATGGAGGTATAGGTAGGTACACTAAGGCACCATGATCTATTCCTGTAGTAAAAAAAACAATAAAATAATTTGTGGCTGCGGTTCCTAACGTTCAAACCCAACTTTCGTTTTTTCCATTCCGGTGTTGCGACGACAAAGAAGCACACGACTCCTCTGATGGTAAGAGACAACTGTGACCTGTAGATGTACAATAGGTGCGTCGATGACCTGTGGCCTGTGTGTTAGTTCTGATGTGCAAGTCTATTAGTTGCCCTACCTACTGTCCGGACTGACACACGACGGTGCTAAAGTCCTTATCTCGTAATTAGGGCGGCAGGAACAAACAAGGCAGTGGATTCACACCAATGACCTTAATTAACCTATCCTCTAACGAGCTGCCTTACATGAAGGCTGATAGCATTGTCTGCCGGACTAGACCAACACGAGGAAATATTGACCCTGCGTTAAATATGGGACCTTTCAAAGATCATACCAACGATCCACATACCAGACGTGAAACATTTTATAGCAGTCCACCTTACATTTATTTGTTACTTCTACTGTCACATATGTAGAAGCCACAATTCCGTAATAGGTTATATGGATTCGTATTTACAGTTTTCATTTGCCAGATTCGTTTTGATACGAAAGAAACTACTGTTTAAAACCATGGACGTCACCAGGCACGAGACGCCCCTAATCTTGCATTGACAACTATCCCAATGACCAAAAAGTGTTTAAATGGGCAATGTATGTAGGTATGTATGTATTAAGCGTAGACAATAAATTCGTATACTCGTACCGACACGAATTTATTTCTAAAATTTCTGGAAATTTGTGCAACGTAACTGAACAAAATTGTACAAAATACTAAGAAAGGAGGCCATTAGTCACCCCTTTGAGTGGTTCAAGGTTAACTACTATACCTAGATACTACTATTTTTTTTTGTTTTAAGGCTTTTCAATGATAAACCTACCAACAGTTTAAATCAAATAAATCTCAAAACTTTAAGAGAAAATTAATTTCAGACCATTCGTCTGTATCGGGTACACTCATGGGATCGTGGAGATATTTAACCATCTCCAGCACAAGCTGTTGAAGAGGATAGACTTACAGGACTATTACAAGGTTGTCATTCCACCGAAAGATGACTCCATCCATGGCGATATCGAGGTCATCGAGCCACAGCTGAAGGTCACTTGTATCAAATATTCTCCATCAGGTACCTACTTACTGGAAGAAATTTCGTGTTTCACAGATTTACATACATATCTTTACGCCAAGTCCCTTACGAGGTAGGCAGAGAGTATCGAGTGCCAGACCTCACGATCCTGACAAACCTGTCTTGCTTTCTTCACATTAATAACCCTTTTCATACAAACACGCCGGTTTCGGAGACTCTTGACACCACCCTCGGATAATATTCGATGGATCTGATCGTGAAATATCAGCCTTGGTCTCCCCGGGTACCTACATCCATCCACATTCGCATTGTATATCTGCTTTGTCAATCCTTCATCTGTTATTTTTTCCACATGACCGAACCAGCGGAGCATGCCCTTTAGCATTTTAACACCAACACTTTCTTTCAATCCCACTCTTTCTCGGATCTAACTGTTACGAATGCGATCAGCGAGCGTTACACCACAGATTTTCCATTGTGCTCTCATTTCGACCGCATTTATCCTACTTTCATGCTCTTTCTGACATACCCAACTCTCGCTTCCATACAATAACGTTGGGACAAGCACAGAATTATGCAAAGCGAGTCTAGCTTTTTGACTCAAAACCTCGCTTTGGAATAGCTTACCCAACGCTCCATTCACATTATTCCCTGCACTCACTCGCCTCTCTACATCCGCGGTGTACCTTCCACCTCTGCTAAAAGCACAACCAAGATATACAATTTCATTCACTTGTTCCAGCGCTACATCATCGACCAAATCTCTTACATCCGTTCTAGCTACGTCTCTTTCAAACACCATTATTTTGGTTTTCATCGCATTCAAAAGTAAGCCCCTTTCTTTACAATCTCCTTCCATAACTGTGACCAGTGTTTGCAGCTCAGATGGTGTAGAGCCCAGAACTACAGCATCATCTGCATAAAGATGGCAGTACCCACTTGGTCACCCATACGCATTCCCACATTTTTTTTAATGAAATTGAAGGCAAACAAGCAGACGGATTTCCTGATGGAAAGAAATTCACGCCGCCTAGAGACAACAAAGGTGGGTATAGTGCGTTGCCAACCTGAGGCCAGGATGTTTGGCCTCGAGCAAAAGGAAATTTACCGGCTACCTTACTCTCCGAACCGGAACACGTCATGACGTTATGGCGTATTGGATGATCTTAACCTTTGAAGATATTTGTCCAAATATAAGATAAACAAGCGTGCCGACAACACACAAACCTGCTTGACGCCAATATTAACATTAAACCAAGGTGATATGTCACCATTCACCCGCACGCAGGCTTTACAGTCTAAATACATTGACTGCACCGCACGCAGCAAGGAACCGACTATCCCATAATCTGGCAAAATGTCCCAAAGTTCCTTACGTACAACCCTATCAAACGCTTTTTCGAGATCCACAAAACCGCAGAAAACCCTCTGACCTACAGCCAGATGCTTCTCTACAATGCTGCGGAGCGAAAACACTTGATCCGTACATCCTCTTCCAGACCTGAAACTGCCTTGAGCCTCCCACAATGTTCCATCGGACATCCCTTGCATCCTCCTTTCAACTGTTTTTATATGCAATTTTGATGCTAAACCGATCAAACTAATGGCCCTGTAACTTGTACAGTCCATGCGTGAACCCTTGCCTTTATACAAGGGCACGTTGACCCCACGTCGCCAGTTTTCGGGTACTCTGCCGGTCTTCCAACATTTGTTACAAAGAACACAGAAAGAGTCCCGGACGGCAGGACCATAGTAATACTAACCATATCTACTCCAGCAGCCGTACCATATTTCATACTTCTTATCGCCCATTCAACTTCTTCCATCGTAATGCCGTCAGATGCCTCCACCATTTCCAAATTATTTAAGTACTCGGAACTAGCGGCAGCATCTTTGGCACATGCATACATATCTCCATAAAATTCACTCCACCGTTTTAACACGTCATGCGTGCTTGTCATCACTCTTAGACTTAATTCTATTAATTCTCGAGGCAGACCAACAACTCCGAGACTTTTTTACCTCCCTCCAAAAGAGTTTGGTGTTCATCTCGAATTTGGTAGCCAACCTCTCTTCTAGTTTCATACTTTCCCTTTCGCGCTTCTCTTTCACTAAGTGTTTGGTAATATTCCATAGATTTGAAGAACAAAATAGTAAGTTGGATTTGAAACAGTGATGTACAGTATCTTCATGTAGGAATATCCGCCTACCTGTTACTAGGTGCTAACACACCTATTCAGCCATTTTTTCTTTCTTTTACATATGAAGCCCTATACATGTAATATAAAATTGTAAAAGAGCTGGGCCTGTGAATGGATAATACATAATTCAGAAAAAAAAATGTGGTTTGATTTTTACATACCTTCTTACACAATCTATCAACTGACGGTCAATTTCAATAATTTGTCTACAATAAGCTAAAGTGTGTGTTTTATAAAGAAACATCGTTTTTATTTTTCAATAACTGAAAAAATAACTGTAAGCTTTTAGAGTGGTGACAAGATATTTAGCACCGTTAGGTATTGAACTGATATGGATGAAAGGTATCATGGCAAGGCAGCAAATAATTTAAGCGCAGAAAACTACATAAACCGACTTATATCAGTTTACTAATTCTTTATCAAAAGTTAGCTGTGTAATGATTCCGAGATGTTCCCACAAAACAATATCAACATCCACAAGCATAAGTGGTTTTGAGTTGCCCTTAATTATGCATAAATTTTCGTCTATGTTGACGACATCATTAATTTGGTTGATAAAATTTAGGTGGGTCTATTTTGGAATCATTAGCTATATTTTAATAAAAAATCATTAAAAATTGACCGAATAATCGCGTAACAAACATACAACAAAAACATATATCTTGGATATGGACTAACTGCTACTAACCGATTTAATATAAACTGTCCATACTTGCGATCTAGCCTACTGCCTTAATAGATACAATTGTAATTATTAAATTGACTAGGTATGCATTTGGCTTGCGGCTTGAACACTGGCCAGTTGATATTCCTCCATCCTCTGACGCTGGAGATCCTCTCGAGAACCCCGCACAAGGACACCCACTTCTCCATCACCCACATTGATTTCAGCTGTGACTCGCTAACCTTAGCATTTGCTGTGAGTTTTGGAAATTTAAGTAAAAGTATTAAACCTCTACATTATGACTCATCTATTTCTATTAATATTAGGTGTGCCCTAAATGTTAAATGTGTAGTCTGGTGTAGTCATACATCATGGGCTATTGAACTTGTCGATTAGATGTGGAATTAAAAAGGTCATGTGACGTTTAGGTTCATTTTTAGCGGTGCAGGGAGCATCTTAAAGGATTAGATTAGATTATATTTTGGAATACACACCTCGAGTATTCAGAATCTAATATATCGCGTAACAACAACCATTTTAGAATATTCAGTGATACATCCAGCTGTCATCCGTCGTATATTCTGCGAGTCATATATTATTATTTTACCTAGATTGGCCGTAATAATCCTGGCGATAAACCGCACACCTATTGGAATGCTTCTGCCTTTAAATTCAAACACAAATTACTGTATCAATTACCACGGTTGATTAATTTTTTTGTGATAGTTTTTTTATTTTATTTTAAGTGACTAAGCCAATGTCATAAAATAATAAGCTAGCCTCTCCTAATGTTGAAAAACAACCTTGTCCTGTAAACACCGTAATTGATACAGTTGCGTCGCTGTCCTATGGCCGAGATGTAAAGGCCTATTTTGCAAATCTACCGACTACTCAACGCTCTGTAGGTACCGGAATATGACAGTGTCACTAAGGCGACCGGAACAGGTGGTCCCTACCTGGGCAAGTTTCTGCATAAAGGATAGCACCCACTGTTGACGGGGTGGAGCGTGTCGAGCCGGGGCGCATCGCATTGCAAAGCCCAGTGATGCGGGCCGGGCCGCATCGCATCGGCGGATTTTTGTAACTCAGTACCAAAGTAGAGCAACGAAACAGAGAGGCCATTCGATGTTAAAATCATCAAGTATGGAAAGTAACGCCATCTAGTAGTGGTCATACGAAATTTTTACGTTAAAATAACATAGTGCTATTTTTGTATTTATTTGTATTTGTCACTGTAGGCCGCATGCGCGGAGGGTGCCTCGCGGAAATCCGCCGCGAAAAAATCCGCGCCGATGCGCCCCGGCACAGTGGGCGTTGCTCCATACAATATATGCAAGTGATCTAGGTGGATTGTACGCTGCGATACGCTCCGTCCCGGCCAGTCCAAATAGGCGCTATCCATAACACTCCAACATTGATCATGTTGGGAATGATCTATTTAGCCTATGCTCGCCTCTTATGGGCTGGTAATGATGCAGATTCTATTCTAGTCAACGAATTCGAACCAACACGGGGAAAAGATGTTATTGAAGTCGATTGAAGTACCATTCCTATGATGTGATAAAAATTTCAGGATAAGGGCAGGACCGTATGCGTTTACAAGTTCAACTGTAAGGACTACGTCTGGAACTTTATCGGAAAACACAGAGCTCATTATAAGGAGATCACATCAGTGCTATTTTTGCCAAAACTTAACACTAATGGTGAATATAAGCTGATATCCATCGGTTTAGACCGAATAATGGTAGAGTACGATATTGGTGAGAGTTCTGATGAGTACCTGGAGATCCTGAGCCTTGACCGGATAGAGCAGTCGGCGTGCCCTCTGGCCGGTATTCCGTGGCCGATGCCGAAGAACCTCGATCCCGCGCAGTATCGCGCTGAATTACCTCTGATACTGATAGCCAACGACGAGGTTTGTATCTATTTTAATGAAGTATCTGTTAACTGCGTTTTAACTTGGTTGGCTGGACATGGATCACGGACATATTTATACATAAATGTATATAACTAAATATGAACCTTCTCACCTTCACGTGGTCCGCCAGACGCCCACAAAATTTCAAACGCAAACAAGCTACGACTCTACTCGCTGACCATCCAGGTCAGCGAGTACGGTAGCCAACACAAATTTCACGATAGAGTTGAGTAGGTAATGCAATTGATATCACAAATGCCATAAAAACTGAGCATGCATTTACGAGTATGCATTTACATTTCCCGAGTTATCCAAACATTTACTGTGCATTAAATATGTACCGAATACCGAGACATGCCCAGTGCATGCCCAGTGTGATATTAGCCGAACTAAGTGCATATAATATTAACTTAATCTCCTTCTTTCGCCCTTGCCAATGCAAATTAATAAGAGAGTAAATGAGACTGAGTAAAATTTACAGTTTAAAGTTTTGGTAAGGAGGTAGTATACAATAATAAACATAAGAAACATGATGGTGAATCATGAATCAGCGCGATAGTCACTGTCAGCAATCGGTAATGTCGGCGAACGATTGATATTTAATATACTGGAGTAGGTATATACCAAAAGTAAAACGAGTATAATATACTTTGAACTCAGGCAAACCTATCGCTAACAGCCAACATATTCAATCATTTCAATCACGAGAAACATTGGCTTTTATAAGAAAATTGAAAAAAATACAAGTTTTGTTTTGTTTCCTGATCCAAGTATCGAACCCGGTATCTCATGAAGTCAAATCCAACACCTGGAACGCTAGACTACAGAGACCCATCGTACCATTAATAGCATTATCTTTGGATCTACGGTTTTGCCATAGAATTCGTTAAACACAAAGCGTGGTGAGCCCACATGACTTGCTGAAACAAAGATTTGTTGCATATAAGTGTACCTATTAGATAAACAAATACAAATAAATAAAATCGAAGTCTCTGTTTGTTATATTACAAAAAACGCTTTTACCACATGCGGTGTGGTGCGGCGCGATACATATATTAAAAATATTATTTTTTACAATTTTTGTCTGTCCGTCTGTTTGTCTGTTTTTTCTGGCTCATCTCTGAAACGGCTGGATCGATGTTGATAGTACATTCACTGGAAGGTAACTGATATAACAAGGAGTACGAGTATGAAGTTACGGGCATAGCTAGTTTAATATAGACATAATAAATTATGTAATTAACAACAAAAAAATGACATTTCCAGTATAAATACAAACTGTTGAACTATAACACGACCATGACACTGTCGACGGTGCTCGGACCGAGGTACGAGTCTCCCGTGTGCAGGATGCAGCTGGTGACGAGACAAAACGGTGATCAGAGTCAATACCTTGTGTACGCCACCAAGAATGTGGTGGGCTTGCAGAAGATGCCACTTGATGGCAACCCGTGGAAGCACACTGGGATTTTGGGACACCCGATTGAGGTAATGTAAAGCTCAAGAATAATTTTCACGTTCAAGGTCTATGTTTTAAAAAAAAACAAAATGCGTATTTCCCCGCAATGTTTTTTAATTATTCTAAGAATAGTTTTTTCAACTGTCTGGCTGCTTCTGCCAGGCAGATTGATGATGACCAGTGTGTGGCATAGTTGTTTTAGTGATGTGACAAATTAGAGGTAGGTCGCAAGGGTATGCATTCTGTCAAAGAAGTATCGAGAATATGGTTCCAAATTCAAATTTTATTTTGTTGGTAGATTGGCACAAATGTTTTCTAAAATCTAAATGTTGACCGCCTCGTTGGTCGAGTGGCTAGCGTACACGCCTAACTACACTGACCAACCGCGAGGCTCGGTTTCGATTCCCGACGGGCGCATGCGTTTGTGTGAAGAATATTTAGATGTCTGCATTTCCAGTTCTGGGTGTTTATTGAATTTATTCTGGTATTTCCATGTAATCATTATGACTAACACTTTGGCGTTAGATACAATTTGCATTACTTGTCCAGGAATATTTATTTAATTATATCTGCACCTATAACGACATTGCACGTCAGTGTCGTATTCCGACTTGGAGATCAGGATAAACAACCTTAGGTGGGCAATCCACCTGAAAGATCTTTCGCTTTGGTATCTATACATAACGTGTACCTACTTATTACTTATTGTCAGGAAGTCAGTTTGCTTGCTTGAATTCATGTAACGTAACATTTTTTTTAGATTGTCGACATGGTCTTTCACGAAGGTAGCAATATGCTATTCACAATCGGTGCTAAAGACAGCTGCATGATACAATGGGCTGCTAGTTACAGGTTGTATAAACTTATAAATTGATATTAAAAGATGGGGTTTTCTGTCAATTTTGCGACAGGGCCACGGCTAACACAAATGTATCTATAAAACCTTCTGACCCTTGTACCTAAAGTATTGATGAACAATAAACATTTGGTAGACGTATAGCAGAACACGTTTAGAGGATTTTTAGAATTTTTGTCTTTCTTTACTGGCCACGATTCACGCTGAATCTTCTGATTCGATCGAAATGAAATTTGGCTTGCGGGAAGATTTAGATTCAGAATATTTTACTCACGTTGATCAAATAAGTGGTGCGAGTCGTCATTATCATAAAACTACCATCCGATTGGAAGGTATGAAGGGTTTGATCTGTTAAAGCGCCAACGGCCAAGTGCGGCATAGATGGCGTATTATGGGATCAATAGACTGTATAGCGGCGAGATTGAAGATAATTAATTCAAGTCAAAATATGTAGATATCTGGTTTTGAAACAGATCGTATTCTCGAACTCGATAGCAAAAGAGATGATCGCCCTACCTCTTGTGGCGATCACCTATAAATATGAAGATAGTGTACTTGAGTGCCTGTAAGTGCTCCAATTCTTGTCAAACGAATAGGATATTTAAGTCACGTACGTGCACATAAACATTAGTATTAAGACAGGAGTAGCAGTTGCGGAGGTCAAAATCGAACTGGAGAGCACACACACATACCTACTGTTCTGGGTTCCTATGGGAGAGGGAAAAAGACAAAATGTAAACTTTGCTATATTTCAGAAGCGCGCAGTTCAATTTCATTTTTAGTTTGATAGTGTAGGTAGGTATACCTAATTAACAAATTGTCCAGTAAATATTCCAAGACACAAATAAGTACATAAATAAAATTTAATATAGTGTATTTCAGGTAACTAAGGTCCAATGTAACTAGAGATTTTTGTGTTAGTATTTAACTGAAAAATATTTCGTTAAATCCATATAGAGCCTGACTAACGGACAGTCCCCGCAGTCGGCGATGACTTTAAAGTTTTTTTTATGTGATAGGTCAGCCGTCCTGCGGCCGGGATGTTAGGCCTATTTTACAAGACTACCGGCTACCCTACTCTCCGGACAGGAACAGGACCGAGTCACTAAGTTGGCAGTCAGGAGCGGTTTTATATTGATTTTTTGGGTGGTGCGAGATTTCATAGTGGCATCCTTCCCCTCCTGCTAACAAAAAAGAGCTCGTTCTATGCAGATATGATTTTACTCTAGCCCCGCTCCACACACCGCCAAATTCCCGTTGCCCACGCAGTATCTCCCGCGTTTTGTCGTTCGTGCCGTCGCACCGCTTGCACCGTCCGCGCCTTTAGAGACAATATATTTACTTATCTCTGATAATACTAAGTAGGTAGAATTCTTAATAGTGTGGTAATAGGAAAGGCGGTGCAAGAAAGTGAAATAACAGTTAACATCAAAACTTACTAATATGGTTCAACTAATTTTCGTAACTTGAGACCCAGAATGTGCATCCTACATATCTTCATGACAAGTAGTACCTTGGAGGGTAGACATCCAAGCGGCACAATTCCTGATTAGGTCAGGTTAAGCTTACTTTTGGACTTTATTATAAATCCCAACAATATCTATAAGTATTTTTATTTTAGCACTTGCCCTGTGCTTGGGATAAATTTTCTATAAATTTTAAAGAAAGAAAAAATTTCGCCCCAGACAGGATTTGAACCTGTAACCTTTCGTCTCAAGCCGACGAATGCTCTAACCAATTGAGCTACTAAGGATTCAAGTCCCGTGGCGAAAAATATCTACAAGTATTTAAACGAAAGTATTTACCTACTACTCGTACAACCTTCCACCTTTGTTAGGTCCCCTATCTATGTGCCTAACAAAGGTGGAAGTTTGTACGAGGAATCAATTATTATTATCAATCTTTTATCTACTTACTAGCTGTTACTCGCGGTGTTGCCCGCGTGGTTAATGGAACAGGAACATTTTCGGGATAAAAACTATTCTATGTGTCAATCCAAGTTATCCTCTATGTGTATGTCAAAATTCTTGAAAATCGGTTCAGCAGTTTTTGCGTGGAGTAACAAACAAACAAATATATAAACTTTCGCATTTATAACATTAATAGGATAATAAGATCTAGAAAAATAACAATAACACTAATATCTTTCCCATACAAACTGTTATTAACTGTCAGGCGAAACAACGTTTAACATGTCGGCTAGTAAGGATTGAGTAGGTACCTATATTGCATGGTGCATTTTCAGATCGGTAGACACAACAACGGAACAAGGTGGTGTCGACCTGGATCCGTACTACTGCTTGATCGAGGATGGCCGGCCCGGCTGGCTGTTTCAGGAGATCCGGGATTTATTCTACTACATCCAGATTCTCTGCCAGGGCACCTTCTCGCCCGCCATGCGGAGGGTGAAGGACTACATCCCCATCGACTCGTTACCAGATCTGATGAGAGCACTTGGCTATTTTCTATCGGAATACGAGGTTTTTATATTTACAGTCACTAATTTTATTAAATACTAACAGAGCCGTTAGACGTTGTCCTGTCCTAGCGATTTATAACACCTTGCACATACAGATTTAATTGCATAACAGTTTAAAAGGTAACCGTTTATGTAAGGGTAAGAGGTTGTAACCTTTAAACCATAGCGCTTACAAAACCCTTTTGATATGGTTTTTTTCGAGGAAAGGGTATGGTAAGAAAACCCTTCCGTTAAATCCATTCATAAACACCGAAACGGCTTACCAGTATGGTCCCTGGAAAAAAGGTATCTATATAAACAGATTATAACTGTCTCTAACATGCCATTAGGTGGAAAACCTCCTTGTCGAAGCAAAATACAAAGTGTACCAAAGAGAACCATCAACGGACATCGACTTCGAAGAATTCGTCAAATTATATCTGAACCATCGGCCAGCGTTCGGTGAAAACTTCTCGAAAATCAAAAACGCATTTTGCCACTTCGCTGACTTGACGGATCAAGAGAATTATTTTATACATCGAGAAGATTTTCTTTATCTACTCAGCAATCATGGTAATTGAACAAAATTTAAAATTTGAAAACCTGTCAAAAACTGGCATTTGTGTAATGAATGTAGACGGCTGTTTCTTTTTTAAAATTAACCCTAATCGAAAGCTTAATACTATCTGATTCGGCAAACTTCAAACCACTTTGATTTGCTGATATACCGACAGCAGCTTTCGGTCCATTTATGTTTTCAAACCATCAACAGAGTGTGATGGGGAATATACCTATTTTACTTACGTGCAAAATTTTAACCAAATCAGTGCAGCTGTAGTTGGGTGAAAAGCACAAGTAGGTCACGTACATTTTTTTTAATTTAAATAAATTACATTTTAGAAGAAGCGTAGCTATGTATGTCTATATTTGCGTAGACCATTTGTAATTTGGTTAGGTATCTGCGAAACTACAAATTAGGCAGGCTCTGCAAAATGGATGATATATAGATTTCCTTTCCGGGTCCGGACATTACGATAAATCGGATCAATGTCACCATTGTCGTATTCTACTTGAATTTTCCAGGGACTCTTCTAGGTAGAATACACTAAGAACGTTGATGACAAAAGCATGATACTTTTTTTATAAGATTTTATGGCAAACAGACAGATGGATGATGTCAGACATGTGATCTCAGCTTTGTCAGCTTATTTTACTGTCCCAGGAATGCAAATTGTAATCTACCTATTTTAATTTTTGTGTTTGATTTTAAATGGGAAAACTACTGGATTTATTTGATCTGGTTCTGACCAAAAGATTATATGACTTTATATTGAAATCTAACATTATGCTCTTTTATTAACGTCGGCCAAGTAGATGACAAGATTTCTTCAATTAAATATTGTTATAATACACCTTAGAATAGCGCTGCCGAAGCCGCGTCAGAGGTTAAATTTTGGCTGCAAGTAGACCTTTTTATTAGTCTTCACGCCTATATATACCCGAATAGGTAGGCAGAGGGACAACCAACCAGGGCACACACGACTAGCCGAAGATACTAACTCCCACAATGTGATAGATACAAGACTGCAACGTCACAATCCCGAGCAACTTTTTTTTATTAGAAAATGGGAAAAACCCAATTTTCTTTTTGTTGCCCGACCCGGGAGTAGAACCCGGGACCTCGTGCAGTCAAGTTCAACCACTGAACCGCTAGAACACAGAGGCGATCTAAAGGGAGACGACTAAATGACATTGTAACATTAATTTTGTTTTCAAGGGGAATGTTTCTCGCACGAGCTGTCGTTATATCTGCTGTCCATCCTGTCAGGAAACAATTACGAAGAAAGATCCGCAATACCCGAAGAGGGCTTTTCTTTTCTACCCGAGGTATTGCAACTAAAATTAAATTAATTGTATTTTTAACTGCTGACGGAAAGAGGAGTATCTCATGTGACTTGTCGGCCTGTGTGTGTATATCTCTGACATCATAAGTCCTGAATGAGTTGACGAATTTCGATGCTGGTTTTTTTTCTTTGAAACTTGATGTGATCGTCACGTCTCTTAGCTGCGAGTACAATTTACAAATGATAGGTATTTGTCGTGGATTATATATAATTCTTAAATTTATGATTGTATTCTGGGATTTTGGGTTAATAATATTGTTTACTTTCCCTTTTTAGAAAATATCACTGGATTATTTGGTGACCTATATATTGGGGATACAAGAATCTGAGCTATCTTCGGAGCAGTATTCAATGAAATCATCTGGATCTTTTGCAACAGAGTCCACATTGTCTTAAATTTTTTTATGATGTATGTAATTGCTAAAAATATACTATTATCACAGACAATATATTATATTTACTAATCTCTGCTATTATATAAACTCAATTTTCAGACTCATACAAATACATTTCCTGCCCAACTTAATAGGAAGGGAAAATACCTTGAGAAATTAATTTTTGATGTTTGAAATAAATATGAGAAAATTGTAATAGCTTAAGAGTTTAAAATACATTATTTATAAAGCAGTTTTTCAACATTTCACATCATGTGGATTGTGGATTTACAGGACATTAAATTTCGTCCTTGTTTACTCTTTTTATTTATGTTAATAATGTGCCAAGCTCTAGTCAATGAAGATTTCCACATTAATCACAGATTTTCTTTTAGCAAGTATTCAAGCATGTGGAAAATTCAGGTAGGTATTTTTGATCTTGGTCATCTCTGATACTTCGCATGTACTACAAACCAATACGGTTTTGCATGGTGATGGAGCAAAAGGCGCCAGTACGTAGTGTGTGAGTACTACATCTGGTGGCGAAACGGAGTTCGCCGGGTTTGCTAGTAGCCTATAAACATAAGTTTTTAATAATTGCTTGATTGCTTTACATTCAAACATATTATATGAGACCTAACGGTTGAAAAAAATATATATCATGCAATATGAGATCATGGTGCCCACTGTCAAAGAAAGACAGATGTCATGCCAAGCTTCTAACTTTACAAGTCCTGACCTAATAAACTTGGCTTCACCATTATGCTAACAGTCAATACATTTTCTACATTACGGACATGACCAAGCCTTAAACTTATTTTAAATGTGTCCGGTTTATGAAAAAGCATGACTCTACATGACATTGGATACGTTTTTGACAATGCAACCATATACTCTTGTCTTAGTAACATTTTAGACAAAAAAGCTTGTGATAGAATACATAATTAAAACACAAATTTACTATCTAAAATTAAATTAGATTTATATTTCATAAAATTTATGTACACATTAGTCTAAACAATTACATCTAATTAATGACTAATTCAAAATGAAACAAATTTCTTAATTTACAATTTTGTTTAAGAAATTCTTCCTGTTTTTGCTTTACTTACTTTTCATAATGCAGATCTACAAAAATTGGCTGTTTGCCTATTTTGTCACAACCAAATACAGATTCAATTGTGCATTATGTATTAGCACTGTGGGCATTACAATTTGCACTACCAGTTTCTATTACAGTGCAACAATTTCATCTGTTCTTTATATTGTTAAAGGTAAATCTACTATTCGTTCCTGAAGTGTGAGCACCAGAAATGAAATTCCCACAACTGCATTTTTTATTACAATTATTGTTATTCTCTAGCAAGTCTTGGAACCCGTACGAAAAGTACAGGTTCTGTACCGGTATTTAGCGGTTTTGCTATTTTGATACTTGGATACCGGTTCCAAAGTGGGTACCAGTACTTTGTATACTGGTACGGACCCGATACGGTATCTAGCAAGTCCCAGTACCAATACTGATAAAAAAACGGTATCCAAGTAAGGTACCTGTTTAAGCAGTTTTAGGTAACAGTATTATTTTAATCTCTTATGAAGGAACAAAGATATCTTTGTTCCTTTGAGCTTCTGATGATCTTCCGATTGAAGAAAAAATTATACGTAATATATTTTCTTCTACCTGTATTATACTGTCTACCTGTATAAAAATCCTTAAACCAATAGTACCGATACTAAGTCTGCTACTGGTACAAACAGTACAGGTAACACCTTCATATCGGTATTGCTTCAAGGTCATCACTACCTTTCCTCCTAAAAACACCGTATTTCAAGTCCTGTTATCTAGGTAATATTCTCAATCTGAATCACTAAGTGTCACATTAGTAAAGTCGTTTTCAGAACTGATAACTTGGCTCAACTCTAGGTGTTTTTGCTTAGCATAGAAACCACATGAAGGTCTTGCACAAATGCTTGTGTAAACAAAATGATGTTGCAACAGCCAAATACATAAAAATATTATTTCATTATTTATAAATGGTTTTATCTTGACCCTGAGTCTATGTATATTTAGGCTGTCTCATCAGCAATATAGAAATTTGTTATAGACCAAATTAGATTAAAGAATCATATTTTATGTACACTTTTCAAATAATGTTTAATAATTTCATACATATTTACTCTTAAAATACATCTTTGTCACAAACATCCACTTTTATATACAAGTCTGTCTAAGAACAAAAAACTCACACAGCACAACCAACCAAAATAAGTTTCTTCTTCAATTTATTTACAATCTTCAGTATTCTAAAGACTTCAGTCTGCTTTTAATCTTTTTGCTGGTGTTATCGTGCCGCTACTCTGTGAATTTGAATCTTCTGAGAAATTCAGTTGTGTTGAAGTAAAATCCGTAGGTCCCTGGGAATCACTGACTGTTGAGAAACCTGTAAATAGTACCTAGGTATCAATTTGATTTGTTAATTTTATGAAATTAAATGTATTATTATACGAGAATTATGATTTGTAAATTTCCAATGGCTTGACAGAAACCGGAGCCTATGGAGGTGAGGGAAAAACCATGCTCTAATAAAATACTATATCTGAAATTTATAAAGGGCGCAAATGCGTCGATATATTTATTAAAATATAGTGTTCTAAAGTTACTTACATGTGTTAGAATCTTCGGCCATTCCAAAGTTAGAATTCGAAGAATCGTGCATTTTTTTCGGTGTCAATGTGTTCTCCTTGTTCTCACGTTTTGCCGCATGTTTTTTCTTATCATTATTTGATATTGGAACCCATTTATAAATTTTCATAGTTGTTTCTCCTATAGTCACCCATTTTTTCTCCCTAAAATTAATTTAAATTTTGTAGAAGTACATTTAAAAAAAATACTATTTATCCCACACTGCTTTCTATCTTACCAATGGCGAACTTTTTCAACAGCTTGCATTACTCTTTTGATATCATCTTTAACACGATTTCTGGTTTCAGCACGTACGGAACGAGACATTGTTGTTAATTAATTATGAAGCCTTTAAGTTATGAATTATGACTACTTTAAAATTTATTGAAACATTAAATTATTTTTAGCGTCGGTTCACAGTTGTTTCCATTCGCCATTACTTTTGTTTCTTCTTCTTCTTGTTTCACATATTGTCAGTCATACTCATAAAAGTGCTGACCACAGACTAATAAGAGAACTATACGTTCAGAATGCCATCTGGGGAACGTTGGCGTTCAACC
>NJDC01006285.1:0-22401 GCA_002245475.1 Calephelis virginiensis
TAGAGTTTACTGAACATCTTATTTTAGGATTATTTGTTAACATAAATAAAGTTGGAATCTCTTCAATATAACAAACAAAAATAAATTTAATTAACCATACCCATACAATTAATTAAATAAATTGGTCACGCACACCTACCAGCGTTTTACCTGAGCCAGTATTCCGTGCGTACGGTGATTTCCAACTTTTTTATGACGAGATCTCCGTCATTTTTGACAAGGAAAAGGCCATCAAGTTTTAATGCGACGTATGGCGCCGGTGTGTCGGCTTGGGGCTTCATCTTTGATCCAATCTGGCGGCGGCTGAGTCAGATGACGACCAATTACCGATATCACTCAGTTTCGACCCGCGCCCAAATGGAACATAATGCCTAGGGTAATTATGACTTCAGCCGTCGCCTTCTCCCATTGATCGCTCTTCTAAAGCATTATCTTTAAATTACTGTATGGCGTTTGTTGGTGTGATTATCGCTTGTATAGGTTTTACGTTATAGCATGTAACATTAGTAACTTGTGTAACATTTGTAACATTCGTAACAAATGTAACATTTGTAACATTCGTAACAAATGTAACATTTGTAACATGAGTCACAATTGTATCACATGCAATATTTGTATTTTTTGAAGTAATGAGACAGCATATAAACACACGGCTTTCCTGATGGTAAGAGATAACGTAGCCATAGACACCATAGATGTGACTGGTGCATCGTTTTTTTTGTGTTACAATGTTAGGTTTATGTTACAATTGTACCGGTTACCTTGCTCTTAAGACCAAATAAACATGACAGGATCATTATGGCGGCAGGAATAGGAATAGGTAAGGTAGTGAAATATACACGTTTTTTGGAGTTAACACTTGTACTTATCCACTGTGTACTTTATTTAACACTTTCTGTTACTTTCTAGCCAACCGGTTTCACTTTTTACAGCATCATCAGGGCTTTGAAATTTAGATAAAAAGGACTTTTTTTGATTTAACGTTTAATACCTATTTGGTTAGATATTACTCTAAGGTTGTGAAACCCCACTCGGGTTAGTTTGTGCACATCACACTAGTGGTTTTATAATTAATTACCCATTAAATGTATGCTTACCTCTTACGAACTGCCTGAGAGAGGAGCAGATCATCTATATTACTCCGGACAATAACGTTAACATACGTAATATTAATTTTGAAAATGTTTTTCACCACCCCCACCCATGTCCCTCGGCACATGACAAGAAAACTCTTAAACCTGTAATTCTATTGTTTTAATTTGAAGCAAAGTATACATTAACTGTCATTTAGCTCGTTTTGTCCTGGTCTCTTGTGTATAATAGACTTATGCCTTCCTGGTAGGCACCTCAAAAGTGGGTTCACCTCTTACCAGCTGCCTTAATTAAATAAGCCATCAGCAACAAGACCACTGGTGGCAGACTGCTGTGCAGAAACATTGCCATTGGGTTGGCAAAAAATATCAAGCTATTTGTTAAAATATTTTTATTATCTACACAAAAGACATAAGGTATGTCCTCGAATGAATAAAATAGTTCCACGCATAGGTATGTCATATTAAAGTAGGTGACATCACTACTGGTTTATAAAACAGAGATATTAGCAGAAATATTCTCAATGTTAGGTGTTTTAATGTCTTTCAGTTCGATTAAAATGAATAGGCCATTAAAAATGTCGTAAACACAAGAAGTTGCGTGGGTAATTTGAGATACTAACAATATGTCAGAGAAATTTCACTTTTAGACACCTAAATACTTGGCTTGCAAAACTGTTTGGCTTGACTATTGTAAGTAAATAAGTATCTTCACGCCCATATCCCCGAAGAGGTAGGCAGAGGTACAACCAAGGCACCCACGACTAGCCGAAGATACTAAGTCCCACAATGTGATAGGTGGCAAGCCTATCGCCAACCGGGCACATTTCCAATCCCGACCAACATTTTTTTTTATTAGAAAATTGGAAAAATCCAATTTTCTTTTTGTTGGTCGACCCGGGATTCGAACCTGGGACCTCATGCAGTCAAGTCCAACACCCGGACCGCTAGACCACAGAGGCTTGACTATTAACTATCATAAAAACATTTTGCATGTGATTTCAAACTTAAAATGTCACATGTGACTTACATTTTTAGATATTTATTTGAACACTCACGATTTTATTGTAATTAAATTAGAATCATCATGAAGCGGTCAAATAAGTTCTAAATGTTTTTAAAGTTCTAAATGTAAAATTAGTATCAATTAGGTAGAGTCATCGTAAAACTCTATTACCAACTTCTCATAGTTAACTGTCAGTGCTAGATAGTGCCAAAAAACGTACGAAAAAAGCAACGCTCGCCTCTTTCTAGCTGCTTAGTAGAAAAACTTTTTCTTTATCGGGACTATCACAGAAAGACTGGTACAACAACTTTACGCATTTTTACGTTTGTACTTGCTGTTATCGGATTCCAAGGTTGTGAATAGAATAGCCGACATACTTACTTACGCAATAAGCTTATACAGCCTTAAGAGGCAACGAAACCTATTATCTGTAGATAGTGTTTATATAAAAGTTTATTTCTTAATACGATATTAAACTAGTTTTGGCATTTCCGTAACATAACAATACATCGTTACATAAGACATAATGTAACTAAACATTCTATATTAGTCTTTACTCTACATTATGTTTTCCTAAAAAATATCTTATAACTGCTTTATATGATTTAAATTTTTTCTTGCCTTGTGTACAATTTTACTTATCTTATAAATGTTTTACTTTTGTGTTCAATTAATAGATACATAAAAGTCGAGGTGTGTATGTTTTTTTAATACTCCAACTGATTGGAGCAAAATCAATAAAATTTTCAGGAATTCTTTAAATTGCTTTAATAGAGGACCTATTAAATCATCAATCATTCTATCAAAAAAAAATAGGAATGCTTATCAAGAATTTATTTAATAAGAATATATATCTTATACAATACAAATATTTTCACATATAAAAAGATACTAAATAAATAAATTAAATTATTTTATGTATTTTACATAATATGTGTCATGTTAAATATATATAGCATTACTACGTTGCATATGTATTAGTTAGATCGTACATTTCTTCTATGAATCCCCTACCTTGGTGTTAAAAACATAAATTGTCTTCATCACCTCTGGTAGAGATAAGATCACCTTTGTTTATTAAAGCCTATATTATAAACAATGGATCGCCTCTGTGGTCTAGCGGTTCAGTTGTTGGACTTGACTGCATGAGGTCCCGGGTTCGAATCCCGGGTCGGGCAACGAAAAGAAAATTGGGTTTTTCCAAATTTTCTAATAAAAAAAAAATATTGTTCGGGATAGGATATGTGCCCGGTTATCCTATGTTATGTATCCGGTTATGTGCACCTATCACATTATGGGACTTAGTATCTTCGGCAAGTCGTGGGTGCCCTGGTTGTGCCTCTGCCTACCTATTCGGGGATATGGGCGTGAAGATACTTTATAAACAATGGATTTATTTACACAATTATCGATAATGTTATTAATAAATGATGACATTGTCTAATTTTGTAAATCATTGGTGCAAAATATTATTATTGATTATTATTATTTATAATTATTATTGGTTAATTTATGAAATTGAGTCATGTAAACAAATTTCACTACATTCATACATTCATTTAGAATAGACCATCTGCCTTCCTTGCCAGGCAGCTCGTAAAAGGCGAGCATAGGCTCACCGTCATTAACACCGTGACATCAGACTAGGTGGTAGAGTTTAGCAGCGACTCGTCCGGATTGGTACCACCGCCTTACCTATTTCTGCCGCCATAACGTCATGACGTGTTCCGGTTCGGAGGGTAAGGTAGCCGNTAAACTTACTTTTGCTCGAGGCCTAACATCCCGGGCTCAGGTTGGCAACGCACCATTACCACCTTTGGTGTCTCTAGGCGGCGTGAATTTCTTAACATCAGGAAATCCGTCTGCTTGTTTGCCTTCCAATATCAAAAAAAAAACATAGTACAAAACAAAGTGGCTTTCGACTATCTGTCCTTAGATGTTTAAAACCACGCAACGGATTTTAATGCTACATAATACATACATATCTTTCAAAAATAATTCTTATAAAGTGCATTAAATCAATAAATAAAATATTACCCACACTACCATGCATTTGACACACACAAACAAATATATTGATGATAACGATAAAAGATCACAGATGGCGTACTAACTATTCATAAAGTTTGGAAACAAAGTAGTTGGTCTTGAGAAATAAAGATGGCGTTCTTATCAACAAGATATTAAAATTTATTATGGTCTATATATACTAATATAAAGTTAGTCTTTTAAGCTTTAATTGTAAACGTTGCAAAAATTAGACTCAGCAGGTATTTTTAACTCATTTTTGTACCTTATTATTGTATCATATTTTCCATTTAACTGGGGTAGCCCATACTTAATATTATAAATGTGAACTGTTTGTCTGAGCTTTTACAGCTTTTACCATTAAAATTGGTCCAGCAGTTTAACTAGATTATTAATATTTATACAATATAGTTAAAGACCCGAGATAAAACACAGACATCTTTTTAAAATAAATTTTACTGTATTGATTAACTTTAGCATGGAAATAGATTGGACTTTGGAAAAGGGCATATGATACTTTTTATTCCTTTATCGCAACAGATTCCTCTGTGAGAGCTAAACAACAGGAATCTGCGGTCAAAAAGTAATAATTCTGTATGATTATGAATATGACTAATATAAAATCAAAATAAGTAAGAATTATCTTCAGTTCCATAGCACCGAAAAGGTCGGTAGTTGTGCAACTGGGGCACCCACGACTAGCTGAAGATACTGAATGCCACAAATGATAGGTCACTTATCCAATAGCCGGGAATGTTATTGTTATGAGAAAATTATAAAAAAATATTCCGTCAAGCTACGTTAACTAGTAGCCCAGTAATGGTACTGAACGACTAGTTAACAGAGGCGATATATATAAAATAAATATTTCTTTTGTTAGACGCTCGCCCTGCACATTACTTTTGTTTCATCTTAGTTTTCTTTATTAATTGTTATGTTATGTTTCTGATCATTTAAGAGTAGGAATTTTCGTTTTAACTTAGGTACTTTTCGTATATCTCGTGGGTCTCCAGAAATCGACATCAGCAGTAAGGCAGAGCGATGCGCGACAGCTGCGCCAATCACAATACACTGGGCGTGGTCGAACCCCGGACCCTTCGCCCCTGTCCCGTGAATCGTGATCCCCGGATTATATTATTGCGTACAATGAAGCTTTTTATTGAGCCTTTGTCTCATATTAGGGTGAAATATCCGGTCGGATGTTCTCGCGATCGTTTTATTGAACTCGAAATGCACACCGCTTTTGTATATGGGAACTGATTTTGTTTTTGTAATTTCGAAAGGGTTTCGGGGATATTTTTGTGTGGAACTTAATTGTAGAATCTTGTGTTGGTCTTTGGTTTTGTTGAAGTATATAGGTCGCATGCTATCCACCCAGATCACTGGAGTATTATCTCATCAGTGACAACATGACGGAGAGTATATGGCAGAATATTGCAACTACTCAGATTTGTTGATCCCCCTTAGGGCCAAAACACATAAGTGCGTTGCGGCGCAGCGCCGCTGAAATCGTCGGTTTGCTTTGCGGCATTGTGGCGCCATAGACGTGTCTCTGCCATGGAACATCGTCAGAAACTTATGGCTTATTTGTTATTAAAAAGGTATTACTCTGTTTTAAATAAATTAATAGTGCCGCGCCACTACAATCGGAATTAACACTACTACCGATTCAAGTGGCGCGGCTCCGCGCCGCGGTTATGTGTTTTCGCCCTTACCGTTCATAATTTCTTACCGTTATCACGTCTATCCTCATAAATGTCGTGTTTCAATACGTAGTAATAAAATATTAATAATCTTGTATCAATAACTTCCTATTAGTAAGGGTAAACTTCCTAGCCTCTGATTGACAACGCACTTTTATTACTTTGGTGTCTATAAGCGACGTGCCCGAGTATCAATAACGTGTTACAGAATATGTTTCAGAATTTCTCAATAAGAGGAATTCCGGAAATTGTTTGAATTCCAGTACTGCAAAAATCCTTTTAAACACTTCTACACTCACTTGAATAAAATAACTGCCTTGATAGTAGGTATAAGGCAGCAAACAAGCAGGTCCTTATGGTACTTAAATCCACCACTGACTTTAGACCTAGATCCGAACCTACAACTACCTACACCGATAATAATTTAGTATCTTTAAAATAATATTCAAAATGGGCTGCCCAAAAAACCTGGACAAAAATTATTTTTAAACAATGTTTTCTCATTATTCCAATTGTTTTTGTAGACAACTCCACATAAACGCATAAACAATAAAATATTTGGATGTATCTTCACGCCCATATCCCCGAAGGGGTAGGCAGAGACACAACAAGGCAAGCCTATCCCCAACCGGGCACATTTCCAATCCCGAGCAACTTTTTTTTTCATTAAAAAATTGGAAAAGCCCAATTTTTTTTTGTTGCCCGACCCGGCATTCGAACCCGAGACCTCTTGCAGTCAAGTCCACCTACTGAACCGCCAGACCACAGATTTTTCATTTTTTTTATTTTTATGTAAATTTAAATATAAATGTTTAAATCTAACCCCATGAAAGTAATGCCAATTACGACTTGTCTATAATCTGCATGTTCTTATCTATGGCTTAAACTTCAAGTCAGGATAAAATTTTCCTGTTATGTGAATATTGTGAATGTGAATATAAAATTATGAAATAACTTTAAAAATTTAAACTAAAAATTAAAACTAGAAATAACTTAAAAACCCTTGGACAGAATAGTTAAAACACTATTCTGTCCAAATGTTTTTTCTGCAACCCATGTCTCGTGTAATTTCTAATATAAGGAGATATTAATGAAAAGTTAATAAAATAATATTTTACACGTTTTCTTTTGTAAGGGGGCAAAGCTTCAGAGGATTTAAAGCATCAAGATGTAGGTATATGTATGGATGTATGTGATGATGTAACATAAAATAACACTGCATTGTTATTTAAGTTAAATATGTATTTATGCCAAATTTCAGCTCAAAAGGTTAAGTTTAAGTGCTCCCTAACAAATTAACAGAACAAGATCACTAAAAGCTTAAAGATCAGGTTTACAAAATTGATATACAGTCATCTCAGGCCAGCTCCCAGCGGTAGCGGTTGGAACCTGTCACCGCTTTGCCTAATTGTAAATACGCTGCTCCCAGTCTCATATTTCATTTATTGTTTTTGAACGCCTCAGGTCTAATCCGAACATTTGTTATTAGTTTTCATTTACATCATAAGATAAATCAACCCCGCCTTGTTCCCACGGTCCCCGAGTGGCCAGTTAATTAAGTCTGACCAAAAACCATTTAAAGTTTATTATTTATAATTAATTGCTGATTGTTCATCTTTACAGGAACATCCGAGCTTACGCGGTACGCCTCTGGCCATGCTGGCGGCGCAGTGCAACAAATTGTCAAGCAAGTCACCTCCGCCACTGGCCGATGCGGCCGTCGGCAAAGGATTTCATCCTTGGAAGAAAAGTCCGGCAACTCATTCCCCACCCGGTGCAGGTGTAGCACCAAGATCACAAGCTCCAGCGTGCACGCCCTATGGTCGAGGCCCCACCTCGTGCGCTGCTGCTCCTTCATATGGAAACGATCTGTATTTTCCATCTTCAGGTGATCAACTATTAGGCAAAAGTGAATCAAGTGCTAGTCTTGGCTCAATGTATTCTAGACATCCTTACGAATCCTGGCCGTTTAATGTTGGTGGTGGCGGTGGAAGTGGTGCGTTAAAGGCTGCTGAAATGGGTGGCGTAGGTGCCGTTGGAAGTACGTGGTGGGACGTACATAGTGGTTGGCTCGATGTTGGCGGACAAATGGCAAATTATGCTGGACAGGACTATTCACAACTAACACATTCCCTTTCGGGTGGAGCACACTTACTCCCACCTGCACCTCACTTATTACAAGATGCATATAAATCTGTACTACCATCTCAAGGTTCATTTGGCCTTCACACACCTGGTTCTCCTGCTCCTCCTGCACAAGCGCCTTCGCCTCGTTCCCAAAGACGATACGCTGGTCGAGCTACTTGCGACTGCCCTAACTGCCAAGAAGCCGAACGCCTCGGACCCGCCGGAGCACATCTTCGAAAGAAAAACATTCACAGTTGTCACATACCTGGATGTGGTAAGGTTTACGGTAAAACGTCCCACCTGAAAGCGCATTTACGCTGGCATACTGGAGAAAGGCCTTTCGTATGCAACTGGTTATTTTGTGGAAAACGATTCACAAGGTCTGACGAACTACAAAGACACCTCCGCACTCATACAGGAGAAAAGAGATTTGCGTGTCCCGTGTGTAACAAACGTTTCATGAGATCCGATCACTTAGCGAAACATGTGAAGACGCACAATGGTGGCAAGAAGGGCAGTTCAGAATCGTGTTCTGATTCTGAGGAAAATAGCCAAGGAGAGGGTGGTGTAGGAGGAAGGTCGCCCGAGCACCCGTTGGATGTGAAGCCTGGTACTCTGGTGTGACGGGGGCGGGCGGCGCTTGCCGTGCCGCACCATGCCCCGCTACTGTGATATCGCGGCCCGTGCGAGTCGCTGTCGCCGTCGCCGTAGCAATGTACATAGCCCTTAAGGGACGCTGTGTAAATAATTGTAATTAATGAACAATCGGTGTGACTGGTTTCCTCACAGTGTATGTATTTGATGTGAGACTTAAGTGTACAGTATAGATTATTAAATTGTTTATTAATAGCTGGACATTGTATTGCAAATTAGTTTAAGTAGATTCACTTAGTCGAAAATGGCAGTTGTAATTTATTCATTAACTAATATTTTTATTGTATAGATTTATCAATTCCTAATACCTCAACAGGTAACAAACTAATATTTAAACACATAGATATATATTATTTTCTTTGAATTATATAATTTCTTAAACAAAATAATAAATAAATCAACTTTATACACCCACATTAAACCTTTCATAACTGAAAATAATATTGTAAAAGCTACTTATATGTGAATTTTTAAAATGGCGACAAAGAAGAATTATAGTGCAACCAACTTATCTGATCAGTTTACAGAGCATCGCTTATGTGGCGTTTAGTGTTTCTGATTAAAATTTCTAAAAAATAACATTCATAATAACAAAATAATAAAAAAATGTAGATTTTTTTTTCGGTGCTCACATTTCAGAAACTGACAGCGAAATGTCATTTCACGATTTTGACTAATGTTCAAATAAGTTTGTGGCACTATACCTTGAAATGTATACAATTTTGAGTAAATAATGATTTTATACATAACATTTCGAGATATTCAAGATTTCATTTTAAGCTAATTGCCGAGATTTCGGTGCAATTACAGAGTCTATAATCAAGACGGGAAAAAACATGAGCAACCCTAGTATCTTTCTTTCTTTAGGTTTTGGCCCTCACGTTAGTATTTAGCCATTAGTCAAGTAGAAATTTGCATCAAATTTTATATCAATTTCAATTTATTTTAATTAGTCATCAGTCATAAGTCGTCAGGAAGTCATGTCCGGTCTAGTATCTAAAAATGTTATGTATATAATCTTTACAGATAATAATTTTAATTTTATGTATGCGATCCAAACCATAGATAAAATATAAGAAGTTTAAATGCATTTTGTAATACAAAATCTGACAGCCTAGATAAAGTAGGTTTTAATTTAATCAGTTGTATGTTATAGCTGCTGTTTGTTTGCATAAATTTTATTTATAAATCAATAAAAAGCCTGACCAAAAAATAAAAAAAAAACGTTTGTAGTTTCTAAACTATGACACTGAAAAAATAAATATGCGTAAAAGTAATGCCAATACTACATCTACTCGTATATATGCTGAAGAAATACATTACAAGGCAGATACAAGGTTAATTAGATCTGTGTAGTCAGTATGCTGCAAACTTAATTTTTTAATCCTATTAATATTATAAATGCGAAAGTTTGTAAGTATGGATGTATGGATGTTTGTTACTCTTTCACAACGCTGAAAGGATTTGTCTGAAATTTGGAAGACAGATAGATTGTGACCTGGATTAACATATAGGCTATTTTTAATCCCGATCGCACACCGGGTTTCTGTGAAAACGCTGGCGAAGCCGCAGGTAGCAGCTAGTAATAATATAAATAAAACAAGCAGACAAATTTCTTGCTGATAAGAAGTATACACCGCTTGTAGATATCTAAGAGAGCGTTCAAGTATTATGTAACACAATTTGGGGGGATGGGGGGTCGCTTAAAACTTTACGATGCGTTACATGGGCAGGAGGGGGTCTTTCTTATAACACATTACGTAACGTTGGTTTTTTAAATAAAAAATGTTTATTTATTTAGTAAATATAAATAAATATAAATTTTATTAAGTATAATTACCGCAAAGGGTCTATAAGTAAAAGTCTACCACGAATAAAAACTATAATGTAACTTTTTGCGACTTTAGGATAAAAATAATCACTTGCGTGTTACGTAACGCTTAGAGAGGGGACTAACCCCCCGGGGTTACAGAAAAACGTTACTGCAGGGGGGGGTCAAAAATCTTCAAATATTGCGGTGCGTAATACTTTAACGTTTAATTATGTGCTGTGAGTCTAAATTAGGAAAAAAGCCTCTTTCGTTTGTCATTTTACCAGCCACCTTACTTTCCAAAACCGAAAAACGACAGACGCGCGCATTGACGTTATGTTGAAAGAAATAAGTAAAGCATGTTGCCAAATTTGGCGAGTCGTCCCACAACTCTACCAACTAGGTGTGGTCACGCTCTTAGTGACTATCTCATTCATCAGTTACAAGCTACTTGGTAGCAAATAACTTTATTAGATATCTATAAATTTTAAAGAAAGAAAAAATTTCGCCCCAGACAGGATTTGAACCTGTAACCTTTCGTCTCAAGCCGACGAATGCTCTAACCAATTGAGCTACTGGATTCAAGTCCCGTGGCGAAATTTTCTGGGGCGAAATTTTTTCTTTCTTTAAAATTTATAGAAATTTATCCCAAGCAATTTAAAAATAATAAAAATACGTTAACTTTATTAGAGACCGACATGTAGAAAAGTTCAAACTTATAGCCATGTTACCTCTCTTATGGACTATGAAATGTTTTTTTAATAAATTATAAAATACGTATTTAGATACATACATAGATTCTAAAAAGTCCTTTCATTACTGTGTCTTTTAGTTATATTTATGACAGAGAGTCGTCTTTGGTAAGTTTATTACTATTTTTTATTTTTTTACATTTTGTTTACCATTAAGAATAAATAAAAAAATAAGATTAAATAAGACACGTGGCTAGAAGTCTGATAATAAGTTTTAGTCACGTGGTAATCGATAAGTCTTATTCAAACTTGCCGTATAGACTTTTCTACTACTTAGAATACAATATTTCTATTTTGAATTTATGGGAACATTGAACAAATATTTGAAGACAAATTACACGAATATTTTTACTCAAAGTAAGCAATTAACATCTAACCTACGTTAGTGTTGTGGGTGTAAGTTATATAAAATAAAATACAGTCAAATGTAGTCAAATATAATGTGCTAATGCCTGGTCGTATCGGAAATCGAACTGTTACTACTTATTTGGTACTGTAAGCAATGGAGACATGACCTCTTTGCTTTGTAATATAACAGAGGATGATCCTTTTGTATCAGAACGTACGTTCCTTACGAACTCTTCTCTTCTCAGCCAATAATTTGTAGATGAGTCTTAGCAATCTCTATGCTTTAAAGCACCTCATTGGTTGAGGAACACATTCTTAACGCGTGACTCGGGTTGTATTCCCTATGGGGATAGTTATAAAAGCAGACAATATCTGTGTTTGAGTATTTGTAATTAATGTTTTTAAATTCTATATATTTCAATAACACAAACTTGTAATTTCCTTATTTGGGGTTAGATAAATTCGTAAAATTTGTTTTCAAATATTTGTTAATGTTTTAGAATTAAGGATATATTATATTGCAAACATACGGGTATAATACCTTGCAGTATAATATACTCCCTAGGTCCTATTCTCATACCTACCAAATATATACAAAACACATGAAAATCTGTTGAACTACACAAACACTGTGACACGAAGATTTTGAATATAAGATTTTCATTAAATCATACATACAAAAATAGGTGCCACCATTTGGAGTTTGGATTTATTTACAATGTAACTAAAATAAAGCTTGTGTTTTTTTGGTCAGGCTTTTGATATATGTTTTATGTACAAAAATGTGGGATACATGCCTGATATTGGTTTTATAAATTGAATATATTTTCCGAGTGGATGTTGCATATTTATTTAAATTAATTTTACATTAAATGGTTCCCAAACTAGTGTAGTTTTGTGTAAAGACTTAAAACTTTTTAAGTTAGCGAATAACCACCATAGCTGTTACTGGTGCGACACTATCTTATGACTGGAGTCAAGTGTATCGGCTACTTAATTCTCCAGCATAGAACACGGCGAAGACAAGAATTGAAGCTATAGCGGTAGATAGTAGTTGGTACTAGTAGAGCTTCTTCATAGCTCTAAAGCCCGGTAAAGTTGTAAAAAACGGTGAGGTTGGCAACACATTAGTCATTTTCCAAAAAATCTCTAGCAGATAGTCGTGACTAGCTGGATTGGTGGAATTACCTATTTGCCTGAATTTCTAGCTTACCAGAAGAAGGCAATGGAGTCATCATATTCCAACACCGACAAAATGTTGAGTTGTTCCCAAACAGTACAGAAAACCTCTCAAATATATGACCTCCTTTCAAGACCTTCAAAATGCTGTAAGGGGTTCAGATATTTGAGAGCGAACAAGCATACGGCCTGATAGTAAGAGATAATCGTGACCTATAAACACCATAGGTGCTTTTCTGTGGCCAGGGTTTTAGGCTAATTGCTTAAGTCTACCATCAACCGAACCAGACCATAAAAAGACATTGTCATTATGTCGGCAATAATAGGTAAACCTTTGGATTCCTACCCGGAGATGTAACTCTAACACCAATATTCTTCTTGGAAACAACACATATGACTAATGATCGTTGTCAGGCAGAAAACTAGATTCGATACAGGAAACCAGGACCAACAAGAAGTACATAAATGTCATGAATGCATCAGGTGTGAAAATTATTTGTTGCCAGCGGCTCCACCTGCCTATTGGAGTTATTTAGCTCTCCTCTCCAATATCAAATATGTCTTAATACTAAAATGCAATAAAATTTTCTCCGATATTTATGAATATACATAAACCGAATATACATTCAAACATACACATTTTCGCGTTTGTAATTTTAGCATGGCTTGTTTATTTTAAAAGAAGATAAACAAGTAAACCGATTTCAGTATTGTAAGATATTATACCTAAGGCAACTTGCATCTGGAATCATAAGCCTCACACAACAATACGAATGGTGGAGGTATCCTTATTTAGACATCTGGCTTTTCCTGATTCGGGATTCCGGACTAGACCGGATTAATTTGGATTTCAATCCGGGTAAATTATTGTTGGGCTCTACCACCTAGTCTAGTCTTTATAATCGTATTAATTCGAGATTTAACACGGGAAAAATATTAGAAATAGGACATCTTCCCCTTAATAAAATAGGTTATTTGCCTACCTGCCTAGCATCTCATAAGAGGCGAGCATAGATTAAGTACGAGTATGTCATGACCAACAACACCACTAGTAGTAGAGTGCTGTGCAGCATCAGGTAAGGATCCACCGCTTTTGAGAGTGTCAAGTAACACGCACCACACTCTCCTGATTGCAAGAGAACCATTTTCTGCAGACATCGTTGATGTTAATAGCACAACGTTATGGCGGAGATCCGTAGCCAGGCATGTCTTGTGCAAGTCTCCCTGCTACTCTACCCTAGAGCACCGACTACGACAATGGCGAGTATTGACGCTTTCTAATACATGCCCATGAGAAAGGGTAACCATTTAAAATCACATTTACAAAAGGATCACTTGTGAGTTCATCTAATAAAATCAGATTTGACGTTACAACACGTCGTCTATAGACACTATAGATGTTACTGGCGCATAACTATCTTAAAACTGAGTTTACTTTATGACTAAAACTACTCTACCCTCTAGAATGGTACATGATGTTAAGCGCGTGTGTTACGGAGGTAAAGAAAAGATAAAACATACGTTCAGGTAAATTGGAGAATGCTGGAACATCCCTGAGTATTAAATACATACATACATACATATCTTTACGCCAAGTTCCTTATGGAGTAGGCAGAGAGTATCGAGTGCCAGACCTCACGATCCTGACAAACCTGTCTAGCTTCCTTCACATTCATTACCCTTTTCATACAAACACGCCGGTTTCGGAGACCCTTGACTGATCCCTCGGATAATAAGTATCAGTATTAAGTATGAGTTATTTTTCCGTCTTTCCCTATTCATTAGAAAGTAACATAACAGTTGCAAGTACTATACGGCGGCAGAAATAGGTAAGGAAGTTGATACCTATCTAGACAAGATATTATACCCTATTGCGAGTAGAACTACCTCTGCATGGCCTACTCCATGTAACCTTTTGCTTGCTTTTGTCGTAAATGACGCGTATTAGATACAGTAGAAGATATGATGGAAGTTACGAACATAATGCTTTTAATGCTTTGGGCTTTCAAAAAGTTTAGAATTCGACGAAAATAAGTACATACATACATTCAAGTCTTTTGCGGCCTGCGGGGTGAGTAGAGGACATGGATTGCCAAGTGTCACTATCCTTGCAGGCCGCCTAGCTACCTTCACATTTATTATATAGATTTTACTATTGGTAGAATTATTAATTTAGGGACATTATTTATTCGACCTCGAAAAAAGAAGGAGGTATATTCGACACCTATAACTTTTATCTATGATAATAGATATGAATCAGAAAAAAAAATTATTGCCTTCGATATATACAGTTGGTACTTGTGCGCTTCGACATATTTATAAACTACCACTGGATTGAAATCGCGGCCACACACTAAGGAGATCTCAGAAACTCAGCGGGCTTGTCTGTTTTAATCCTAACATTATAAACTAAAACTTTAAAGATTACTCCGTCATTTGTAAACCGATTTTTGTTAAAGAGGTGGTCATTACAACCATTATGAATCTGAATCTGATGATTAGACCTCACAGAAATCATGGGAAATACTGCATTTTATTTTACTTAGACGGCAAAAAAATGAAACCGAAGTCAGATTTTTGTAGTTTTACCAAGTTTGAATGTGCGTAAACTATAACATTAGTAGGCTATAAAGGTAACAAAGTAAAGTAAATAAATATACAAGAAACAATAACAAGTAATATGACTATAGGCAGTTTTCATAGGCTTGTCTAATCTTTGCCACTATTATAAACTTGAATTGTAATATCTAAAAAAACGTTACAGTAAAAAGTAAGAAAAGTAATATTATTTTTGTAACTCAAGACAAACTACAATATAAATGGTTAAACAATAATCAACGATCCGTCATCCGTCAGTATAACCATCGGTACTTTGCCTAAAAGTAACGAAGCGTTGATCATAGTTACACAAAATGTTTTGAATTAACAATCGAAAACGAATGGTTGTAGTTAGATTTTGTACTATTCATACAAAAAATAACCATTCGTAAGCAAAAAGATTAGTTTTTTTAACATAGGAACCGGGCCTAAATCTCAAAAAAGGTAGTTAAGAGGATGGAGTGTGTAACATAGGCTATATTTTAGCCTCATATACAAATGGATCCTATTAGGCTAAAAAATTTGCACATGCATTCATAGCCGCGGGCAACATCTAGTGCAATATATAAAGTAATTTCATGTAATTATTTGCATAATCCGCAAAAAGAAATAGAGATATCAAACAGGCGACAAAATGAGGGACCACCGTAGTCATTAATAATGAAGCTAGACCGAGACACGAACGGTAATGGTGTTTGCGGCTGCAGCAGATGAGGTCGGTTTTTACGGCACGAGCTGGTGACCACCCGAGGCGACACTATTCCTTTCCTCATTATCTGCGGTTTCAATTCATTTTTTATACCCAACATCGGATTTGCGTCGCTTTTTCCTTGGAAAATTTGCTTAATTTGTCGCAAGTTGTAATGGGTTTTATATTTTATGGTATAAGATTAAATTTCGTTAAAGCAAGCTGTAAGCTGCCAGCGATTCCCAAAGTGGGTTCCGTAGACAAGTCATCAAAGCTTAATATTATATATTTTTGCAACGCAATGGGTTTAGATTTAGCGATATTTTTTCTTTTTTTCTTTCTATAAATATTTATTATAAAACAGTGAAATACTTTTATTATCTACATAGTCATATTAAAACATAAAGTGGCGGATTTCTAATAAATTCCTAACAAAAACACGTTGTCTTTGATTGGTAATCATTTGAAAAGGGAATTCTATATATTGTAATTACATTTGCATTAGTGTTCCTCATCTTAAAAGTTTGGGAACCTTTAATTCGCTTCTTTTTTTAATACTAGTTACTTCGCTTCAGTCTCTGTAAGTTTAAAAATTTTACTACTATAAGTAATGGTTGAAATTTTACATGGTCCAATATCCATGATGTAGACAACGGCGACTAATCTCTTTTTTCATTAGAAGTGCTGTCCTCTTATTTAGAATGTAAATGAAACATTTTATTCTTTTCGGCGCTTTCGTCTGACACTAAAACTTAATTTTGGGATTTACTCTTATTACAAATTAGACTCAACATTTGTAAATAATGGATGTAACTGTACGAATTTTTATCTGCACAAGAAGTAGGTAGGTGGCCTTTTAAAGGGCTTTGAAGCCCTGCTGCCATTAGAAATTAGCTGGGTTAACTTTAACAAATGTTCAATAAAATGTCCTGTGGAATTCATACACACATACATGTCTTCACGCCAAATCCCATGTTGGGAGGCAGAGAGTATAATATATCCTTTGGAATAATATAAATATATTTACATTTGTATCACCGAAAAAGTAGGCAAAGTACACACCCACGATTAGCCGAAGGTACTTAAACCTACCGCACCGGTATTTTTATTAGAAAATTGAACAACACATTTAGACTTGCCCGATCCGGGAATTGAACCGGAGAACCTCATGTAGTCAACAAAGGCCAGCACTACTTTTATGTCGACAACAACACTTACATAAGACGTTATTCCAATTCAAATGAGCTGCTTCACAGTATATGAGACAATTTAACTGATGGGCGATAGGTTTGTTATATTCCTACTTAAATGAATTAAACTAAATTGATAACTATGACCTTTATAATTAAACAAAATGTGTAGTTAAGACCTCATAATGAAATGAAATCTCGTATTCCGTAACTAAACAGAGATTTATAACCCCTAACTGAATTACTATAAACTGATTGAGGAGAGGGTGAGAGTTCCTGCTTCATATTCTTGTCGGCTCTCCCTCAAGTTCACGAGCAATATAATCAACCGTTATGGTAAATATTTTATTACATTTTTAGTCATCAGTAAAACTTCATTCAAGTAAAACTTTCCCCTGTGTTGGTTTGGGACCGCTGAATCATGTTAGCAGGTAAATTTACGGACATGTCAACGACAAGCACTGACGCTATAGCGACAAGAATAGGTAAGGCGGTGGTACCAATTCGAGTGAGTCGCTGTGAAAATCTACAACCTTGTCAGATGTCATGGTGCTTGTGACGAGCCTTGCTTATGCTTGCCTTTTAATAGCTTCCTGGCAGGAAGGCAGATAGTCTATTCTGCAAAGGAATCCGGACCAACACGGAGAAACCATAAAGTTCGCTATCTTAAACAAAAAAAAGGTTTTTTTATAGAATTGGTTCAGAGATTACGGACATACATAAAAAATACAGAAGTCATGTATATAACCTCCTCCGTTCTTCAAAGTCAGTTAAAAAGCTTAATACCCAGCCTCAAGTTGGTAACGCAACACTTTTTGTATCCACAGGCTACGTGAACTTCCTGTCATCAAAGAACCCCGAAGAAAGCAAACAACATTCTATTGCTTGAATACAAAAAATGGATTGAACACCATTATTTTATTTTAAATCTAATTTTAACACGAGGGTCAAAGCTCGGCGAAGCTGTAAAAACCGCGAGATAAGTAACATTGTAGTTTTTTAAAGAAAAGATAATAATTAACGTATCTAATAATTAAGCATAGTGAAACTGCAAAAGCTGACTCCAACTATTTCATTAAGGACCACGTCACGATTTGATAGTTATTTTTTCGAAAGATAGCAAATGGTTCCGAAATGGTCCCACATAAATAATATGAACTATTAGTAATTTTTAAGCTATGCGCACTTAATAATGCACAAATTTTTCACTTTAATGATGACGTCGTCAAGAAAAGTGAAAAAAATACCAGTAGGATGTTGATAAAATTAACCTCCTTCTATTTTTGGAGTTTGCTAAAAACAGGGCTAATGAATTATAGTTTGCCTGAAGATACTAAAATTGTAAATGGCGACGACACGAGGTTTGAATGTTAAGTTTTCGGAAAGCTGGCTGTCCTACCTTCTTTACACGAGTCTACATTTTATATTACATTCACCACCCGATATTTTATTTTAATTTGAAAAGTAGTGAAATATTTGAATGAATTTTCGGTATCGGAATATGACAAACCCATTGTCCACTAATTGTATTCTTTAATTCAGGCTCACTGGACTATTCTATCATTGCCCTCAGTTGTGTTTCGGTTGCTATTATTATATACACCAACTATTATTTTTACTTTTCCGTCAGTTTTAACTTTTCCAGCCGCCATAGCGTCAGTGTCCGCCGTTGTGGTCCTTCGCTTCCGAGGGTGGGAAACCGACAGACTCGCACACGTTGTCCAAGCTTCCAGACAAAAAATAATGAAGCACTAATAGCATCAACGGTGTCTATAGGTGGTCTCTTGTCATTTATTTTTATACCTAACAAAAGAGACAAGAACAAGGACACGGCTCCCCTAGAGGTAAGTTAAAAACCGCAGGATTTAGACACCATACAGTTGTAGGAGTGTCACTGTCCTGTGACCGGATGTTAGGCCAATTGTACAAATCTACCGGCTACCGTACCCTTCAAACATGTCATTGTCGTTATGGCGGCAGGAATAGGTAAGGCAGTGGATCCCACCCGGGCAAGTTGCTACACAGCCATTAATGATCTTTTTGGTAACGACCGACTCTACCACCAGTGGTCTATTTGGCAACGACCCGTTTCGCCTTTGCTCGGCTCTTACAAGCTGCAAGACAAGACGACAGATGGTCTATTTTACACAAAGGACCCTGGCCAGCACAGGAATTGTTATAATTATCATTAAGAAACCGCCTGCTTTTTGTCATAAGATTTACATATGCCCTTATCAATAGAAGTTATGCGCATTTTAATCTGGGGTGTAACTTAATTTTTTTATTAACAAAAGTGACACACCAGATCAACGGGCGCGTAAGTTTTTTAGTAAGTATCTTCAAGCCCACATCCCCGAAGAGGTAGGCAGAGGAACCACCAGGGCGAAATTTTGTGTGAAATCTGTCTTACGATGATGAAGTCGTTGATCGTTTGATAGATAGTTAATAAAAAAAATCTAGGCTATTAAAATTTTAAGCAGATAGATTTCAGATTGACATAAGATAAAAAAAGTATCTTCACGCCCATATCACCGAAGAGGTAGGCAAAGGCATAAGCAGGGCACCCACGACTACCCGAAGACACTAAGTCCCACAATGTGATAGGTGGGAAGCCTATCGTCAACCGGGCACATATCCAATCTCGAACAACGTTTTTTATATGAGAAAATTGGAAAAACCAAATTTTCTAATTGTTGCCCGACCCGGGAATCGAACCCGAGGCCTCATCCAGTCAAGTCCAATACCTGAACCGGTAGACCACAGAGGCTTAAAATAGTATCAAAAACTCCAAAGATGTAAGATGGTGATATACTAAGGTAGAAGACTGAAGATATCTATTCACTATAGCTTTTGTAACGTTGTTTTAATAAGACTAAGAATATTACAATGACGGAACTTATGGTATAATAGTTAAGCACAGTAAAACCGCAGGAAACTAACTCAAATTACATTCTACACCACGGCGCTTTTTTTATAAAATGTAGCTCATGGTTCCCAGGTGGTCTTATATAAATTCATTAACATTTGACACAAGGTTTTTTCTTATACCTTCGTAATACAAATGTAGACATTAATAAGTTTAATTCAAAAACCACTGGTTGGATTATTATTGAATTTATATAACATCATCTCGCAATCGTAACCTAATTCTAAAAAATATTAAATCAGTTTTATTGTCAGAGTAATCACTTAACAAACATATCTAAGAAAGCAAACTATAATAAGAGGAAAAAACAAGTCATTCACGTTTCGCCTTAGAAAATTTATGTTTCCTAGTTCCGACAACAGGTGTCCCGGTAAAGCATCGTTGAAGTTAAGACGTATTTTAATGCTTCAAATACTTAACGTTGACTTTAATATGTCCTAAGACTTAGAAGTTTAAAGCTTATGTGGTGAGGCGGCTCTTTAAGCTGTCTTACAGCCAATGTTAATAATGTATTTCTAAAGATGGATTTCAAGCAATCTCGATAGCTGCGTATCCGCCGGCCTATCCTATACCTAATTGCCATATTTATCCTGTCCACAGATATGTTATTGGCAAGTGATAACATAAAAATGGATCAAAATATCAATCTTGGACAGCAAGTTTAGGATTAGGATTGATTATTAATATAGGCCGTTAGTTGACTACATGTTAGTTGCGTATTATTAGACCGAAAATATATATTTTCACACAGCTATAGCCTGCAACGTCGCTTATGTATTTTGAAATAGCTATAATCCATTTCCAATATATATCTTATATATAAAAATCAATTGCTATTCGTTAGTCTCGCTAACAGAACAGCTGGACCGGTTTGGCTAATTTTGGTTTTGAATTATTTGTGGAAGTTCAGGGAAGGTTTAAATACTTTAAAAGATAAGAAAAATGAAAACTAGCAAAAACAACATTTGGAGATTACCCATATAAACAGGACGACTGGAACGAAGTTCGTCGGGACAGTTAGTATCCAATTCATATCTATAATAAAATTCATTTAAATCTGTGTAGTCCTTATGAAGTCGCTTTACAATACTAGTTAGTTGCATAAGACAAATATTAAGTTCCGTCGGGTGCTAAAAATAATAAAAAAAATATCTTCACGTTTAATCTCCGAAATGTTAGGCAGAGGCACAACCACAACTAGCCGAAAGGCAAGCCTATCGCCAACCAAATAATAAAAAATAATGTAAAGTATTCAAGTAACTTTTACTAGTACCTTCACGAAATGCCAAATATAAAAGCTTGGAACATATTAAAATATCTTATTATAGAAACCCCAATAACTTAACGAGGAAGATCACATTACAATGTGTGATTAATCAAGGGTCATAAATTCTGGCGCCTCATCACCAAAGACACCGCCAACACGTGTTGGGGACTGGTTCCTAGAATGCTCTTATTTTTGACCATTTGTGATCTGTTGCTAATCTTGTTCGACAAAAAAGATATCGTCAGGTCAGAAACCCAACTAGACATATGCGTGAGATATGACGACTTTAAAATAGTGCAGACATTGGTAGGTTGTAGAATGCTGCGAACAGCTCGTCTGGATTAGTAACAACCCACGAAATCTTCTCCATTCCTGCCATTAGAACATCAGTGCTTTTCTTTTAGTGTTCCGTGTTGATAACTTACATAGCTAATAAAGGTTTCTGACCTAAGATAATGACGAACCAGTAACGTCAATGGTATCTCTAAGAGAATTGTTTCTTACTATTAAGAAATCCGTTCGCTGTTTCGCCTTCCGATTTCATAAAAATCTGTACGGAATAGCCACGACTTTGTCAGCATAGAATTTTATATTTTTTTTATGACATTGGAAAGCAAACAAGTAGACGGTTTTCCTGATGGTAAGAAATTCTCGCTGCCTAGAGACACCAAATATAGTAATGGTGTGTTTCCAACCGGGATGTTAGGCCTCGAGCAAAAGTAAGTTTACCGGCTACCTTATCCGCCGAACCGGAACACGTCAACGGCAAGCACTGACATTATGGCGGCAGGAACACGTAAGGCGGTGGTACCAATCCGGGCGAGTCGCTGCGAGACTCTACCACCTATATACGCCTTTATATTTCTTTAGTTGTTGATTTTAAACAAAATTGACCTATGTTTAAACACGATTTTTTAACTAAATTTAATATAAAAAAATTGTAAAATTTAAATATTTATAATTATAATATTTAAATATTTATTTATAATTTGACCGCCTCGTTGGTCGAGTGGCTTGCGTACTCGCCTAACTAC
>NJDC01006285.1:27620-59933 GCA_002245475.1 Calephelis virginiensis
CTTCTACGAGATACAAATTATCAAGTTATAATTTGATACGGTTACATTTTCAGTCTTATCAAAACAACATTTAAACCCATAAAATAAACAAATTACCTACATATGGCGACGACATTTACAAAGCAATAAATTTGCAATAAAATAACTGACATACTTAAGAAATTTACAATTAAAATTAGATTTGGTTTAAAATTTACGTGTCTTTACATCTTAATTATATTTGTGTGTTATGCTTTCATGGCTAAACTACTTTAACGATTTTGAATTGATTATAGTGAAACATGAACTACTTTTTTTAAAAATAAACGTCCAAAGTAAATGGGGATTTAACATTTTTGTGAAAATGCACACAAATAATGTAAATGCGAAAGTCTGTATTTCTTTCTGTTTCACTTTCACGGCTAAATCGCGGCACCAATTCTGATGAAATTGAATATGCATAAGTATAGCTCTAGACGGGAGTTCAAACATCGACTACTTTTTTAAAAAATAAATCATAAAATACTATGATTGGAAAGTTGTGTGGAAATCTTTTCTACACAGACGAATTCGCGGGAAACAGCTAGTGGTCTATTAAACACTGTCGAGTAAATAAAGCACAATTAAAATCAAATATTCACGTTTAAAACCAAAAGCAAACGAACAAGTTCTCAGCTCCACCGACCTCAATAAAGGCCGGGGGCGTCATGTTTTCACACATACTGTCAAACGAATTTAAAATTTGTAAATACGCCAACTCTAATCCCGACTGTCTTTTTGTGACGTGATAAAATAATGACAGTAAATTGCCCCGGGCTTTGGAGCGTCCCCTTTCGTACGAATACTTATCTGGAACTCGACGACAAAATTGTGCGCATATTTTGTTGCCAGTATTCTAAATTCTCAAGTCATTTATTCGTATTTATTTAGATGTTACACACGGATACGCCCGCATGTTAAAATTGTTTTTATTGTTGGGACTCCATTAAGATAATTCAAAACAATTAAGAAGAAAAGGAAATATGAAGTACTACTAACTAGCTAGACTAATTCAATACACTTGGCAAAATAAAATATCAAAAATACTAACTTAAAACTAAAAACACTAGTTAAACTGGAATACCTAAAAATGTGTGTGTATTAAAGTACACACGCACACAGAAGTGACACTTCTTAATGACTTATATTTTCGTGGATAGAATGAATGAAGAACAGAATAGAAGATTCACTTAAAAAAATAACTTCACATATTGTTTGAAGACGTACCTATCTTAGCCAGTCTTAGAATACGGCGATAACATGCAGCGGTTTTTTTGTGGGAGTAACAAAAAAATTTGACGCAAAATTTATCTCGTACGTCGATAAAGAATGTCATTTCAAAAGTGTAGTATAATGTACTACCTACTGTGGTAAAACTCGCCCATCTTTTCAAATATATGATGCCATAGACAAACAAACAGAGAGACACATTAAACTAATAACACCCAGCTTTTTCCGCTGAAAGTAAAAAATAATGTCTTTCGCGACAACGTTCAAGGTTAGGTAACCCATTAATTTAATTAGCTTATCGTGGTAACTCCACCTAAACTTATATCAAGTGTATGCTATTTTTTCCAATGAAACAAAAAGTAAAGAGATAAGTCCGGAACATTATAAACATTTCGCCGTTTCTTTTCCTGACTGGCTAGGTTTGGAAACGGTGGCAGTGTACGGTAGATAGAACTAAAAGTTAATTATTAAAAATCTACCTTTCAATTTATTTATTATAAATTATGAAACTTATGTTTATAAATAAATAAAATGTTTACTAAAAATATAAATAATTGTTGAGATTTAAATGTAAATTTCAATATAAATATGTAACTTCTTTAAATTTAATTAAATATTAGGACACCACAATGTGGTAGAATATGTTGTATTCTTAAATATCTTTGTAACAACTTTTTAACACACATATTCCGCAAATAAATAATGTTCATTTCATATTCATTTTCAACATATCAGATTAGTTCGTCCTCCTAAAATGTCACCTTGTGACGTTTTTAGTGAATGTTTTCCAAGGAATATTATATATATATAGAAGAATCATGTGTAAACTAATCTGACGGTGCTAAACTTGTTTTGTCTCTTTCTATTACTATCATTGAAAGAATATAGTTAAATGAGTATAGTAGTTAAGTTATCGAACTTAAAATTAGTTTAGTGGTTGCGCAACCAAATAATCGCTTATGTGTCTCCACCTACCTCATCTCCACTCATAAAAGTAATATAATAACATCGTCGGCTTGCAGCGTGAAAGAAGAGAGAAACAAATATATAATACATATGTATTCTACGTATTTCTTTATTAATGGCTGTTATTGTTTCGTTGAAAAGTACTTAACCTATGTGGAAACGAGCTTAACTTTGTTTAAGGCATTTATTTTCGGAATTAATTGCAATGTTTATTTGTCGGGAACCCATTGGGATGTCGGGACGAAAGTAACCAGTTACTTTCTCTCTCTTTCTCGAGTATAAACGGTAAATACATACACTCTTTCACATTTATATTAATAGTAGTTACTCTTTGTTTTATTCTAAACTAGCCGACTTTGAACTTAGTATCGCTTAAAACAGAATTGACAGCTATAATAAATCCTAACATATACAAATTACGTGTCACCTTGTTTGTCCGCGATGGACTCCTAAATTACTTAACCGATTTCAATGAAATTTGCACACGGTGTGCAGTTTGAACCAACTTGAAAGATAAGATATCTGTTACATCGCAATTTATGATCATAAAAATTAACAACCGGAACAGGCAGCTAGTATATTATAAATAATATAATTTAAATAACATATAACACAAACGGTGTAGGAGAAAAATTCAAATATTGATGTTACAATATTCCCTGAAATTTTCCAAATTTTTCTCTTCATTTAACTTTTCTAAACGATTGTTAGCACTTCAAAAAAAGTTAGCAAACTTGATCCAATGCAGCAAACTTGATGACCAAGGGATTCATTTTGAAGAAATTCATAATATGGTTACTAGATTAAAGATCGCCTCTGTGGTCTAGCGGTCCGGGTGTTGGACTTGACTGCTTGAGGTCCCGGGTTCGAATCCCGGGTCGGCCAACAAAAAGGAAATTGGATTTTTCCAATATTCTAATAAAAAAAAATGTTGGTCGGGATTGGAAATGTGCCCGGTTGGCGATAGGCTTGCCACCTATCACATTGTGGGACTTAGTGTCTTCGGCTAGTCGTGGGTGCCATGGTTGTACCTCTGGGTGCCTACCTCTTCGGGGATATGGGCGTGAAGATACTTTTTTTTTTTAGATTAAAGACTGTACAAAAGTAATGCGCTATTATTATCGTCGTATCGTTATACTTAACCCACTCCAAAAAAGAAGAAGAATTTTCAATTCGACTGTACATTTTTTTGTATGTTTGTTACGTGATTACTCGGCTACTAGCCAACCGATTTTGATGGTTATTTTGTAGAAAGATATAGTCGGCTTTTGCAGTTTTGCTGCGCTTAATTATATCTTTTCTGTTTGTTTAAGTTTAAGATTTTTTTTATGATATTGTAAGGCAAACAAGCAGACGGATGTCCTGATGATATTCGTACCATTTCCACTATTCAGTCTGCCTAGAGATACTAAAGTTTGTAATGGCGCGTTGCCGACCTGAGGCCGGGATGTATAGTCTCGAGCAAAAGTAAGTTTATCGGTTACCCTATCTTTCGAACTGAAACTCGTCAACGGTAAGCAATGACGTTATGGCGGTAGAAACTGGTAAGGCGGTGGTACCAATCCGAGTGAAAAAACTGTTAAACTCTACCACCTAGTCAGATGTCACGGTGTTAGTGACGGTAAGCCTGTGCTCGCCTTTTACGAGCTGCCTGACAGGAACGCAGACGTTTTATTCTGCAAAGGAGCCCGGACCAACACGGGGAAAATTTTAGAGTCAGTATTCTAAATTTGCATATATTCTAACAGCCAATATTAATAATCAATCCTAATCCAAAACTTGCTATCCAAGATTGATATTTTGATCCATTTTTATGTTATCGCTTGCCAATAACATATCTGTGGACAAGATAAATATGGCAATTAGGTATGGGATAGGCCACCGGATACGCAGCTATCTAGATTGCTTGAAATCCATTAGATTGAGATACATTATTAACATTGGCCGTAAGTATATACCGAAAATTGTGACGGCGTACATCAGAAGGCAATAAAGAACAAATGTCAACATTTCTAATCTATAATTTCCTCAAAAGGATGATGCAAATTAGTCTATTCACCGTAATGAAAACTGGGCAACTCATCCGACGCGGCCAAAACTCTCCCCATTTCAATCAGCCCCTGTTCGGGGCTTTAAACATTAAAGCAGTCCTTGTGTCACTTTATTAGTTTTCGCTTCATTTTGCTCTTTTTGATGTATGAAAGTAATCGTGACGCGTACGCAAATATTTCTATAGACGTTCATTAACGACGTTATTACGGGTAAATGTTTGCTTAATCAGCTTTTATGTGTCTTTTTAGAACACAAGTTTTTCCTCGGTTTAATCTTTTTGTGTTGCCATATAACTTTTTACCAATTATCTAATACTAGCTGCTACCTGTGGCTTCGCCCGCGTTTTCACAGAAACCCGGTGTGCGATCGGGATTAAAAATAGCCTATATGTTAATCCAGGTCACAATCTATCTGTCTTCCAAATTTCAGACAAATCCGTTCAGCCACTCGAGCGTGAAAAAGTAACAAACATCCGTACATCCATACTTACAAACTTTCGCATTTATAATATTAATAGGATAGGATTAATCAATTTTAATGTTTCTTTTCATTTCTGATTTTGATAATTTCGATCTGATATATACTTTGTCTGTTGAGTCAGACTCACGTCCATATCCCCGAAGAGGTAGGCAGAGGCACTACAAGGAACCCATAACCAGCCGAAGACACAAAGTCCCACAATGTGACAGATGGCGGCAAGCCTATCGCCAACCGGGCACATATCCAATCCCGAGAAACATTTTTTATTAGTAAATTGGAAAAACCCCATTTCCTTTTTGTTGGCCGACCCGGGTATCGAACCCGGGACCCTATGAAGTCAAGTCCAACACCTCCGATTTATACCACAGAGGCGATTTACCAGATTAATCAATTTCAATGTTTCTTTTTATTGCTGATTTCGATAATTTCAATCTGACATTTATTTCATTTGTTGAGTCTGGAGTCAATAGCGTTTTGGGAATTGTTACGGTTGTTACTTACTTGACACATTCTGATAAGTTTTATGCGAAAATATGATAAAAAAATTTAATACTTTCTATGCCTTTACTCAGCAACAAATGGAGCTGGAGGAGGAGATGAAACTTTTCTTTTTTTATTGGGTTCTAATATTTTGGCAACAAACACACTTAAAATACGTGAAATCATGTATTTTACATTTTTATGAAGAGATGTACCACCGGATCCAAAGTGGTCCTTTACCTATCAACTACCAGTACTTCGTAGTAACTTGGCTTACGAAATGGTCAGTTCGAATTGGTACTTACAAATGCTTCACTTATTCCTGTCGCGTGTGTTTGTTTGTTACTCCTTCACGCAGAAACGGCTAAACCGATTGTCATGAAATTTGACATACACATGGAGGGTAACTTGGATTAATATACAGGATAGTTTTTATTCCAAAAATATGTTCCTGTGGGAATATAAACCACGCGGGCAGCGCCGCGGGCAACAAATAGTATGCTTTAAACCTGTTCTAGTTCAGGACTCAAGCTATCTGATATACTTATTCTAACGAGTAACAATCTTAGTCTTAGTTTTCGACCCCCCAATAGTGTAACAACACGCATTTTTTAACAAAGGCAGTGTGTACTCATAATAATAAGGGAAACCCCCTAATTCAAATGTGTGACTAAATACATGTAACATAATTTTCTATATACTATACATCCGAATTGGTACTAGTCATGTTCCGTTTTAGACAAGAAACATATCACACTGCGCCTGCATACCACTCCGGTGAGCGTTGCGACGGATTTTATTCTACCGAACGTATACTTGCTCTGTGCCTCAGTCTGGAACTGTGGTATACGACGCGCCGCATTCTGTAGTCCTGCGTTCATTTAATACACGCAGTGTTGTGTGACATCCTTCTAAAAGTGATAACAAAACAACTCTTAGGATTTTAAACTTAAATCGTCGCGAATTAATAACATTTTTAATTATTTATACGGGATACTCACGATCTCTTTTTATTTTATTTGTCGATATTTCGGCCTAGTTGCATAGACCGTGGTCACGACGGGACTCTTACCTGTAAACAAACAACTCTTACCTGTAGGCAATCTTAACCTTATTTTACTGCATTAGATAAAATGGTAAAAGGTATCTATTTAAGTATTTCTATGTTAAAGTATCGTTCAATATCCATAATACAAGGCAAAAGGTATCTATTTAAGTGTTTCTATGTTAAAGTATCGTTCAATATCCATACTACAAGTAAATGATTAGCTTACTTTGGTATTATATTCAATCCACCTTGCCACAAAAAAAAATTAGACGCCTGTTTTGCTAGACACTGTTTAATTATCCAGGGACGTTTCTCACTATTAGTCAATGCATCATCAACATCTTTATACAATAAATATAATTTTACCTTAAAATCCTCAAGTAAATTTATTGAGCCTGCCATTTTTTTTATCTAGAACACATTAAGCAAATTTCAGAGGAACCGCTGAACCTCATTACCATAGCTACGAGTACGTTCAGCCGCTGTAAGCACGGAATAAGAATGAGGTTGGCATTTGAAAGGAATGACAAAATGTAAATGTCTTTGTCGGCTGTGAAAAGGAGCAGAAAGTACTCGACGTATGTAGAGACGACTGTAACTTTATGTAATACCCTCTATCTCTATCTAACTTAGTACAGTCGCCCGTGACTTGAGGCATTAAACTTATATAGCTCTCCCGCGGGAACAAACTTAAGATCTCGAGATAAAAAGTATTCTATGTAACTCTCCGGCTTCCGATCCTCACACATAGAAATAATACCATAAAATCGATCAGTTGCGACGTGAAAAAAGAAACTTTAGTACTGAGAGTTGCTTACGACTTCGGTTGCTTATTAAAAATGTTTTGAGTCTTTACCATGAGTTGGTATAGCTTAGTTTCATTAAGTTACATGTCGAAATCTACGACATTTTTGGTCTAAAAATGTGTTTGTCTTAGTTACTAATAGAGGCGCTGTTCGAAGTTTTCATACAAATAATTTACAGAGACAGCGAGTATAGTAAACATGACAAGTCGTAAACTCGTGGTAAGGGCTATTTCATCCAGGATTCCGTTTATATACCGGCATAAAAACTAGAATTTTTCCTTATCTATCTAGATCTCTGGAAAAAGAGATATTCTACTTTTTAGGTATGTCTCCGATATATATATGGTTTATACATTTTAACGTGAAAACAGAACAAAACAATATACATACATACTATCATATTTACAAATTAATTAGGTTTTATCTTTGAATATTGAATTGAAATAAACTTTTTTTTTCATAAGAAGCTTTCTTCGAAAATAATTAATACAACAAAGAAGAATCAGCGAAATCCACATTCGATGGCTTTTACAGTGTGAATTTCTTAACATCAGGAAATCCGTCTGCTTGTTTGCCTTCTAATATCATAAAAACAGGGACTTAAGTGTCTTCGGCTAAGAGAAGGTGCCCTGGATAAATACTTGCCTACATCTACAGGAATAGCTGCGGCACAGAAAACTCCGTTTTTTTTGAAGTAGAAAATTAAATATAGAAAATTTAACATGAACATCCGACCAGAACATTTTGTCGCTATGACTTTTTAAGGTTTGTTGAAAATATTCATTCCCTTTTGAATGAACCCTTTTTTGCAAAATCTAACTTAAAACAAGGCAAATACAAATAGTACTCAAAAGGCGCTGTTATCGCCAAATAAAATCTCTATCAAACAGCCTTTTTGTCTGAGGTAACACATAGGTTCAGTAGTTATATTAAACATACCAAAACTATAACATAATATCAAAATAACATATACGCGTCATCACTTATAGATTTCTACAAAATTGAACTACGAATATAGTATTTCTGTGCAACTAAGTGTTAGTATGGTATATAACCCTATAATGTTTATGGTATTGGAAGGCAAATTTACGTAAATATATGCCTATACTTTAATATGTAATCGGACCCTAACATAAAGATAATATGTTCATCACACTGGAATCGACTGGACTGGAGAGGAGTCAAATTTTTGGCAGCTATTGATGAATGGTCGCGTTAGGTATGCACGCTGACCCCTCAGCAGACGAATTGGTCCAAAATCCCAAAGACTTGATTTTTCGGCTAGGCCAGAGTGTCAGTCTAAAATAAATTAGAATGGTGTTAATGGTTGTCGTATGCCTTTGCAAAAACCAGCATTCCTCCACCCACAATAACTGTCGGCATTCCGATATGCCAGTTATGCCGGGTGCGTGACCTTTCATTTATTACCATAATTGGGGGCACCAGTCCATAGATTCCATAATTCAAATGGTTAATGTGGAAATGACTTCTACTCTAGTTGCTTTTTACGACTTCTCACGAGGTTTGGTACCACTTCTTTCTGACACTACGTAGTCAGTGCTCGCGACTGACCTCTCGGTTTTGTGGAACTTGATTGTTGAATCAAATTCAATGAGTCCTATATGAGAAAGTTAAATGAGTTTTGGATTGTAGATTAGGGGCTAGTCATATATAAGTCAGATTTAATCGGAAATTGTCAGGACTTTTGAGTCTAAAGCTTTTTAAAATTTTACATTTTATCAAAATTTGTCAGGACTATTCCATTTGATGTCTAAAGCTTTTTAAAATTTTACATTTTGTCAAAATTTGTCAGGACTATTTCCATTTAATGTCTAAAACTTTTTAAAATTTTACATTTTATCAAAATTTGTCAGGACTATTCCATTTGAGCCTAAAGCTTCTTAAAATTTTACATTTTTTTTTAATTTGTCAGAATTAATCCATTTGATGACTAAAACTTTTTGAATATTTATATTTTATTTAAATTTGTCAGGACTATTCCCATTGACGTCTAAAACTTTTTAAATTATTTCATTTTATCAAAATTTGTCAGGACTATTCCATTTGACGTCTAAAACTTTTTTAAATTTTACATTTTATCAAAAATTGTCAGGACTATTCTCTTTGACGTCTAAAACTTTTTAAAATTTTACGTTTTATCAAAATTTGTAAAGACTATTTCATTTGATATCTAAAACTTTTTAAAATTTTACATTTTATCAAAATTTGTCAGGACTGTTCCATTGGATGTTTAAAACTTTTTAAAAATTTTACTTACAAAATTACAAAAAATGTCTCAAATCCTTTGTCTTTTGATCAGTAGGGTTATCCTTGAATCTCAATTATATGCAAATTACAAATTTGAATTAGATTCGTCATTTTTGCTACCAATAGGTACCTACTAACTGATTATTAAAATTTATTTCCGAAAAAATCAACGAATCCGATAAAATATTTTTTTCAACTAAATGTTGATAATCACTAGTACTGTGTTCAAGAGTACTTGAAATGACATATCCGATTTCAATTTCCAATCAGCATGAAATCGAAATTCAAGAGTAGCCCTACTGATCCTAGATAATAAAAATGGTAGAGGTAAACTACTTACTGTAAACGGAAAGTTTGTCATTGATTATTATATTTAAAAATACATAATCACCGGTATTCTAAGATCACGTTACCTGATGAATGCAAAGGGGTGTTAAATTTCGTAAATTCTTATACTTTGGTGGGCGGGAGTGGTGACGGTGACGTCTGCGCACGCGCTTCCGGTTTCGGAAGTACGTAATTACGATACTATTTCGCAAAAATGTCTCAATTCACCAACGACAGCTGGTGCGAGACTTCAAAAGCTTAACATTCTTTAAATAGTGCCCTTTATTTGGTAGCACACGCCCTTCTGGTTGGTTTTCGCATTTAAATGACATTTTTCGTTAAAAGAAAAAAAACATTTTGGAAATGGGAACCTCGACCCAGTGCGCGCCTGGGTCAACTTTGTAAAATAGACCATCTATCTGTCTGTCAGCCTGGCGTGCATAGATTAAATCGATAATTAGTAATTACCAACAGAATTACTTTTAAATTTACTATTATATTATATATCTATTTAAGTATTTTTATGTACTAGTATCGTTGACTCACTTTGGGGCTAGATTCAATGTGTGTAAGTTGTCCAGGAATATTCATATTTATTTTTTACTAGTGATAAATTTTAATATCTTGTTGATAAGAACGCCATATTCATTTCTCAAGACCAACTACTTTGTTTCCAAACTTTTTAGTGCGCCATCTCTTATCTTTTATCGTTATCATTAATATATTTGTTTGTGTGTGTCAAATGTATGGTAGTGTGGGTAATGTTTTATTTATTGATTTAATGTACTTTATGGTTTTTTTTGGCGCCATCGAGAGAAAAGATGGTCGAAGTTTTTTCATAATTATTCAATTTCGTGTTAATACCGAGTGAAATTAGTCAATTTTGGTGCCATTTTGTAAAATTTTGTTCAATGAAAGTGCACAAATGAAATAATTGTAACGAAATTAGCGTATCGTATATTTTCTCGTTGCCGCCAAATCTCGTTATATGAGCTTGTGTAAAAAGGCCACCGCTTTACCCAAGAGCCTGACATGACTTATTGACGACTTACGACTGATGACTAATTAAAATTAATTAAAATTGATATAAAATTTGATGCAAATTTCTACTTGACTAATGGCTAAATACTAACGTGAAGGCCAAAACATAAAGAAAGAAAGAAAGAAATGTACTTTATAAGCATTTGAAAAATATTAGCGTTCTGCGTTTCTTCTACAAATAAACTATGAGTGTGAAAAATTTTATGCTCCTGCGTTCGCGCAATTTTCGTGAAAAGGGGTTCAAAGTTTTGGCATCACGTATTAATATATAGATATCACTAGAGTTAAAGTGCTGTGCAGTAACTAGACCAGGTAGAGATCTACGGCCATACATATTCCTGCTGCCATAATGACAGTTTATCACTGTCGTGTTTAGGTCCAGACGTCGGCTGTTGAAAGTTACTTGAGAATTTTGTGGGTCTAGACTCTAGCTACTCCGAGAGTCACTGAGAACTGGATCAGGCTTCTTATTTGTTAAAGTTACATTTTTCCCGTAAGGCTGACGGTAGAGAGTGTTGTACAATGACTTTTGAATTTATTAACTTAATAGCGAACAGTCACCATTTTCTTCTGCTGATTATAGATAACTGTTGTCTGTTTGGTAGATACTATACACGTGCGTCACTGTCCTGTGCTCAGGCTTTTTTTGGTGCAAAGGATATTAGGTCTACTTGGTGTAAGGACACGAAACTGCAAAAAACTACTAATGTCTTGTTGTTAATGGCCTATTTAATCTGTGCTTATGGTCTAACTGCCTGGTGTTGAACTTGAATGAACAAAAAAAAAATGTGTTTTATCAATTTTCTTATAAAAAACTACGTGACTTGGGATTGGATATGTGCCTGGTTGGCGATAGGCTCGCCTCCTGTTACGCTATGGGACTGAGTGTCTTCGGCTATTCGTAGCTGCCTTGGTTGTGATTAAACCTACCTACCTACCTACCTACCTACCTTTGAGAATAGGTAAAAATGCTCTGCTTTTCGCCTCTTATTTGAGATAATTGTTTTTTGTACGAAACTAGACGATTACCCTCGTTTAAATTTCGAAGTCAACGAATAAATAGTTTTTGAGCTAATTTGGTTTCCGTATACTTGAGTTTAAATATTTATTTATTTATTTATTAAGCCTTCTTATTAATGACGTGAATTTTTTTTATGCATATACTGGAATGGTCATGTGGTTGATGAAAATAAAATCAATTTTTGTTTATATAAACGCCGTAATATTGATTTAGAAGTTAGTTTATTTGGACTTTTACTGGGTTTAAATTATGTTTTTCGCGTTGAATTAAATAAATTTGAATGTCTTTTTAATAAAAGCGGCATTGTTTTATCAATATAATAGAAGACCATTGTGGCCGGGCGCCGCCCCTCACTCGACAAAGGGAATATAATAAATAGTCGTATTTGTTTTCGTTTTCTGCGCTTGGTCGCTTCGGCCTTATTTCATTAATTGACGGCTGAAATAAATTAATTGAATTATGACGCTTGAGCTGAATAACGCCGTGGTACTTAAATGTTTGGACGTCTGCTGTTGGGCTGTGCTCAGGTGAACTGGGCTGATCTAATTGAATTATTACGCTTATTAATTGTGTTTGGAAAACAAAAGCATTTATTGCGAAGTTTAAAAACCGTTCGTCCTAAGAACTAGACTGAATGGTTTTTAATGAAAGAGGTTCAACAACCTCTTATTTTAATAAGTCTTTTACGACAATTTCACTATGAGGAGTTAGTGACAACTTATCCGGATTGGACCTCAACTGTGTTCCTGTTCCATTGTGTAGTATATCCATCTCTCTCATAAGAGACGAGCATAGGTTAAATAAGTCATTACCAATGAAACTGTTGATGGTAGAGTGCTAGGACACTTGTTTGAGTGGGATCCATCAGCTCCTCTATTTCTGACACCATAATAATAGTTCATGTTCCAGTCCGAAGGATAGGGTCACCAGTAGACTTGCACCCCTAATGGCCTTACACCCCTCGGACCCTGTAGTACCGCACGACGAATAGGGCTACGGTATCCTCTGCCTGTCATAAGAGGACCTTAAAAGGGGTCAGTTGGCTTAAAAAGCAGCCTGAGTCGGGAGGCAGAAAAGCATGGTATGACCCCATGCTGCTGTCACCAAAGTGCTGGTATCAGAAGATTGGCTCTTATGGAAGGATGAACGTGCGGGCAGGTGTGAGGATGACAGCGGTGCGTTCTTCGTAGACCCCGCAGTTACCTATACCTCACAAAGGATGGTCACCGAGAGGCTTAAGCCGGTATGAGTCCAGCATAACCAGCCACTTGCCCCGAAATCGGAGGGTACCTATGAGAATTTCCACTCGTTAAAAGAAGGCTTTATACCCATCGACTACAGGATAGTGACACATTGGTAACCCCTAACATCCATGGTGGCTATAGACCTCAGTTGTCCCTAACCATTTGGAGAGCCTTGTGTTTGTTCGTTGGCTTACTTAATGAAAAAAGCATGCAAAAGTATACACAGCGTTAGCACATCATATTCCAGTTTGGAAAATAGGGTTGTCGGCGATATTGTTTGAGCAAGATATTTTTTTTCATTTAGTTGAAGTACGAATTCTACTAGTACTGTACTGTTCTGTACTGTTCGGACTCTGTTTGCGATCTAGTCGCGGAGATGGGAGGTGGGAACTTTAGGTAGGGTTGTCACATGTAAAGAACGTGACAATTTATATTGTTTCCCGAGATCTTCCTTTATTCGTGTTCTGATCGCGGAGGTGGGCGGTGGGAACGTTAGTTAGGCTTGTCATATTCTGTGTCATTTCGAGGATTATTTGCCACAACAGTCTCACTGCTTGCACGAAATTAGCAAAACAAAGGCTTATTTTACATCTGTTATAATGGATTTCCGCAAAGTAACGCCTGATTCAATAAAATATCTACTAGAATATTTAAAGTACAAATTTCTATTTTCTTATGTTTTATATTTATACATACAGCTATTTTACGACTCTGTCGGTGATAATGACACGCTAAACAGTCATGAGGGAGAGTTCCGTGACGGGGGTGCGGCGCCGCGGGTGGTCGGGCTTGCGGTTCGAATCAAAAAACAACATTGTATAAAATACTTGCTCTAGACTATTTGAAGAACATCAAAGACTTACAATTGAAATAACTATATATATACGTACGTATCATCACGCTCATATTCCCGAAGAGGTAGGCAGGGGTACAACCAAGGCACCCACGACTAGCCGAAGACACTAAGTCCCACAATGTGATAGATGGCAAGCCTATCGCCGACCGGCAACACACACATATATATATATTTATATATATGTGTGTGTGTTAGTGTAATATATATATATATATATATATAGATCTATCCCCGTGTTAGTCCGGCTCCTTTTGCAGAATAGACCATCTGTCTTCCTACCATGTAGCTGGTTAAAGGCGTGTGTAGGCTTACCGTCACTAACGCCGTGACATCCTACTAGGTGGTAGAGTTTCGGAGCGACTCGTCCAGATTGGTACCACCGCCGTACCTACTCCTGCCACATGCTTGCCGTTGACGTGTTTCGATTTGGAGGGAAGGGTAGCCTGTAAACTTACTTTTGCTCGAGGTCTAACATCCCAGCCTCAGGTTGGCATCGCATAATTACGACCTTTGGTGTCTCTAAGCTGCGTGAATATTTTACCATCAGGAAATGCGTCTGCTTGTTTGCCTTCCATTGTCATAAAAAAAATCTTAAGGGGTAATTTCACCACCATCGAGTTTATCTGGAAATAGCTACACCAGGATTAAAATTACCCCTAACATTTACTGTCGTATAATTCAATTGACATTTCTCCAACTCTATTATCCACGTATTCGCGGATTAACTATTCTTTAGAATAACGGTTTGTGTTGTGTGGCATGCTAATAGAGCGAATGAACGAATTCATAATACAGCCAAATTATATACAGTACTTCTCTATTGCCGTGTTCAAAGCTGGTGCACTGGCAATAAGATTTTCGACGTAAGACAGTAACGTGCCAGAAACATCTGCAGTCTCTACAGGCGACGGTTGATCTTGTCATCAGTAGATACTAGATTGCATCTCTGAATAAATTACGCGTATTTAACCATACTACGTAACGTCTATTATAGCTTTGGTATTACTAATGTTAGTGAAAACATTACGCATTTTTATTACAGGAATACATTTATTATACGCAAAATACATTTTCATTCAGCACTTGTTCCATGCTTGGAATAACTATTTACAATTTTCTAACATTTTTTTAAAACGAAACAATTTATTTTTAAAAATTAAAAAAAAGCTTAGATACATTTATCACAAATCTAAATTATCTTCACGCCCATATTGCCGAAGAGGCAGGCAGAGGTACAACCAGGGCACCCACGACTAGCCGAAGACACTAGGTCCAACAATGTGATAGGTGGCAAGCCTATCGCCAACTGGGCACAAATGCAACCCTGGCCGCGTTGCTTTTCTCAGAAATTTTAAAAACTTCGTTTTCTTTTTGTTGCCCGACTCAGGGTTTGAAAATATGTTATTTTAGTAATTTTCTGGAAACCCCCGCATAAACATTGACATAAATTTAAAATTAATAATTACAATTAAATAAAAAATATCGTGGGTTCTCTGGTTGAGTCTCTGCCTTTCACATCGGGGATAAGGGATTGAAGATACTTCAACAATTTTTCGCTTCGTGTCATGGCTAATTTATTATGAATTTCTCCCTGTGTTGGTCCAATCTCCTTTGCAGAATAAGTTATCTGCCTTCCTGCCAGGCAGTTCGTAAAAGGCGAGCATAGGCTTACCGTCACTAACACCGTAACATCTGACTAGGCGGTCGAGTTTCACAGCGACTCGCCCAGATTGATACCACCGCCTTACCTGTTCCTGCCGCTATAACGTCAGTGCTCGTCAGTGTTCAGGATAACGTAGCCGGTAAACTTACTTTTGTTCGAGGCCCAACATCCCGGTCTCACGTTGGCAACGCATCATCAACACCTTTGGTGTCTCTAGACGGCTTAAATTTCTTATCATCAGGAAATCCGTCTTTTCTAATATCGTATTCGTAAATCTAGGTTTGCCTCCCAATCTCATAAAAAAATAACTTTCAACACTACTCCAAAGTTATTAAAAATAAATAAAAAAACTGTTTCATTTATTAAATGTTTAAAAAATAGAGGTAATTTTTGATTTAAATGAAGAAATTTAAGTTTAAGTAAATTTATAATATGCGATGAGAGTTTTAGCTTGATTGAGTGAAAATGGACTTACATTTTTAACAATTGTTAAATTTTTTTGATGTGTCCAATGACGACTTTTGACTTTTTTGAATCTATAAGCCCCGTTTTTCGAAATTGGGTGATAAATAAATGCGCAAATAACCAACATACGCAAATACGTATTAAGCAGCGAGTATCGAGTGCCAACGTTACTTACTATCCTCGCGGTCGAGCCTGACTTCTACCACATTACCTTTTTCATACAAACTTGCCGGTTTCGGAAACTCTTAACACCACCTTTAGATAAAACCCGAGCGATGTGATCTTTGACTGTCAATCGGATAAAAAAAACTTACCTGCTGTGCTATAACTACTTCTTTGTTTACCGTTTCTTAAAATAGATACCTTTCTTCTTTTTTTTTAGGTATTGGCCTTCACGTTAGTATTTTGCCATTGGTCAAGTAGAAATTTGCATCAAATTTTAATCAATTATAATAAGTCATCAGTCATAAGTCGTCAGTAAGTCATGTCTGGGTCTTGAGTAAAACGGTGGCTTTGTTACTCAAGCTCGTCTGTTGAAATTTGGCGGCAGCGAGGAAATACACGATACACTACTTCATGATTACTTCATTTGTGCACTTTCACTGAACAAAATTAATCTAATTCCCACCTAAATTAACTAATTTCACTCAATGTAAACACTAAATTCAATAACTATGAAAAAATTACGACCATCTTCATTCACGATGGCGCCAAAACTCTCAAATAGATACCTATATATTGAAATTGAAAGGCTTAGAGCGCCATCTAGCGATGAGTAGCGTAAGATGTGAAATAGCTGTTGGGAAAGGGTAGTCAAAATTTAAAACCTCGAAACAAAAAAATAGTTTCATTTATTCGAACGAAGTTCCTTATTTTTTATTAAGCACCCTTTTACTAAAATAGTAATTCCCTTTGACGGGTAACCATTTTGTAATTATTATTGCAATATAATAATGTATTATTAGGTAAAATATGTATCATTTATTTATTAAAAACAAGTACAAGGAGTTTATTCAGATCTTCTGTATTAATCAAATGTTAATAATGTGCATAAACGTAATGTGTTTCCTTGTGTTGGTCCTAGTCCTCTGAGCCTGTAGATTATTTAAAATTAATAGAAGAAGGCGTTACTTTGCGGAAATCCATACTTAAATCTAAATAAAATTATTTAATTTGCAATTTTCCGCCAAAAAAATGTATACGTATTATTGCGTAACAAAACAGACAAAATAGTGCGCTAAGAATGAATTGGACTTACCGGAAGCTAAAACTCCCAAATACATCCAGCTCCACACAATACACACCACTGTAGATTATTTGTCTCCCTGCTACACAGCTCGTATGAGAAGAATATAATACAATATTCCGAATCTCATAGCCTTGGAGATATATATTTTTGTTAATCCAAATTAAAATGAAAGCTCAAGCTAGGTTTCAAGAACCAAACAAGTCCATTATACTGTTATAGGTTTTGCTGTCAGTTTCTCAACAGTCACTGCTATGACTGACGAATGAATGAAAAGACTGATGTTTGCGTGAGGTCGATAACATTACAACAGTTAACACACATTTCAAATGACTGATGGAATAGACGCCTCGACGACTGACCATGGATGTCAAATTGTCACATTATAGAGGAAGCAAATGAAAGCATAATCAATTATAGCACACACGTTTAGTTGTCAATGTCAATGCTAAAAATCCCATGAGTGTTTCCCAATTATTTGATAGAAAAGTTGCTTTGATACAAAAAGCAATTCGGAAAGCGAAATTCGGAGTACCCTTAAAACATTTTTGTAATAACAAAACGAACGAGCACGTGGCTCTACTGATGGTTATAGACAACATAGATGGCCTCATGTTTGTACAAAGTACACACAGTACTTTTTACAAACTTGACTATATTGTTCTAAAATATTAATAGAAAAGTTGAGTGAAATTTTTTTCAATATATTTGGATAAAACTTGTGACCAGGGGCCTTCTTCACTCCTTTGTTGCCCCGAAGCCTCCAAACCTCTAAATCCTTGCTAAACAAACAACCACTTCCTTTTCGCTATTTTCTATTACTAAAACAAATTCTGGTCAAATAAACAAAAACGTAAAGGTAATATCGTAAGCAGCTACTTACAAAGCTTATCCTTTGGAATACGATAATGGCGAGCAGATATTATGATGCTTTTGAACTAAAACCTATCTTCTGTTTACCTTTTGACTGTCAACATAACGAAAATAATAGGTAGAGATCTTTCGCCTTACTTATTCCTGTACCCATAATGATCTATCATGTCATATATATCGTGTATATCATAATGTTCCATGTGGCCTAGCTTCCATAATCCAGTATCCATAATAACTATGGTGTCTATATGCCACGGTAGTCATGTTTATTTTAAATAGCACGTCATAAAATATTTTAAATTCAACACTTTCTTTACTCATGCTACATTTGCACAATTTTGTATAAAAAAAGAAAAAATCTTTAAAAACTGAATAGTTACAAAATATTCCTCCCTAACTATGAGACATTACAATGTATCTAGTCGATAATAAACGCAGAAATGAATCTTCTATAACACGACATATATAAAATTAAAATAAATTGTTAAAACAAATTCTAAACATCAATCAAAGATATTTTGATGAAAAACAAGCAAACCCGCTATAATAGCCTAGTGCTGCGTTAAACTTGTAAGGCACAATCTAACAAAATTTTATTACGAAACTTGTTGCGGTTAACCAGCAACAAACTATCAATTTCACGGCACTTTGAAGAGGAAACGAAACTTTCTACCCGCTGTTAGCTTTGTGTGGCGTACTTTTATTTCTTTATTATGTAATTGCCTTTTAAAAAACTAAACGTAGATAATGACGCGAAATATGTTCGAGTTGAATGAGTAGGAAGTAATTAGAGCGACAGATGGCGCTGTTTCCAACCGCAAGCGTCTTTAGTGTGCGACGAATCCTGGGGATAGCACATATGTCGCTAAGTTACAACAATAGTTTTAATGAAATAGTAAGAAATGCTCGGTGCTTATAGACAACAAAGAGAGAATCGGTAGTTGAAAAAAGTAGTAGAAAGAGAGGTCGGTTTATTATTCGGCACTTGGTGAAATTATATTATTAAAATCCACCGCCTTACCATTTTCTGCTTCGATAATGACAGTTTGGCACTGTGGTATTTCGGTTAGGAGGGTAGGGTAGCCGGTAGACTTGAACGTTAGGTAAGCCAAAGGGTAGCGACGCCCCTTAACATCTATGTAAAGAAAATTATAATTTTCTTTCGAATTCTCATTATTCAAATTGAGAAAAAGAATAAATTATGGTCTGTCAAAAATCATGGCATTTCGTGTCATAAAAGAAAACTTAAAGTAAAACTTGTAAAAATTATTTAAAACGATTATTAATAAAGAAACAGACACCGTAGCTAATAACATTAAATGTCGTTCCTTTTTTTACAGGTATGTAAAGATTTCTTGATAAAAAAAATTATTTCATATAAAAATGTAAATTCTGTTTTTTCAGTAAAATAACCGTAATAAATCTTTTTTTACAGAGAAACTCAATTGTGTTTTATTGACGGTGTCGAATAAGTCGGAACATATCATAAAAAAACCTTATATCTATATAGGCGATTGTTGCCTCTTACTATGTAAGGAGAGACGCGTGCTTGTTCGCTGTCATTTCTAAAGGCTGATATCTTGAACCACTGTAAATAAATTTATCTTATGAATCCAGACATAACTGTAGCTATCACTGATATTAGGGCAGCAGAAATAGTTAAGACTGCAGCACTAGTTCATGGTACGGACCAGTACCACTAGTAAAAGATCACAGCGCTACTGGTAAAATTACAAGGTAGAGTTATAAAAAGACTCGCCAGTGAAAGTAACATTGCCACCAACGCAACATCATCAGTGTTCGCTACTGTCTTGTTCCTTCCTGCAGGTTTGGGTACTGTTTAATTATTTACCAATTCGACTTTAATTGATAGTAATGCTTATAACAGATTTTCTAGAATTAACGATATTGTATTACATTGGTGGATTTATTAATGTGTGAAATGTATTAAATTGTAATTGTAATAACATTCTTGCTTTTTAAATATAATAATTATATTGCTAAACATTAAAACTTAATAATAATAACACTAGAACGATGTTTTAAACTATAGTAAAAAAGCTAATACAATAATAACACGATAATACAAACAAAAACTCATCATACAAACAAACAATCAAATAGTCTGCACCTGTTGTAGTGTATTCTTTGCTACATAATACATATACAAACGTATTGTGATACCAAGTCCCTTGCGGGATAGGCAAAGAGAATACATTGCCAAGTGACACGATTCATGGACACCTCTCAACTTCCTCCACCTCAATTAGGTACTCACTTAATATAAACGCTTCGGTTTCAGAGACTCTTGACATCGAGAGTGGCCTCCGATAATATCCAAGTGATTTGATCATGGAATGTCAACTTAAGTCTCCCAGGGTACCTTCATTCATCCACAATCGCATCATATCTGCTTTATCATTTTTTACCATAGTATTCAAACTAAAAAGATTAAAATATAGTTATTAAAGTTCTTCCGACAAAGATATTGACGAAAACTATGATGTACTCGAGTAATGACAAAACATTTTTATCAATTAGGGGGTTAGAATAAATTATAAAGAACTAGAGAAGAACAATTTAAAGTTTTAAAGAACTGCTAGCTGTCTCCGCAAAGGCGTCGCCATGAGAGGTGGGTGGGGAGGAGCAGCAATCACCTAAAGTTTCTACAGAAGTTGATAAATATAAAGCAAATAGTTTTATGTATCTAACTTGACTTTCTTGATCGATTTCTACAACTCTAGTACTCTTACTGCTAATTTCCTGCTATTCAAGCGAGAAATGAAAGGCAAGTCAAAAACTTGAGGGTATGAGGCTCCCAACTTAACCTACAATTCACATTTTTCTCAATCTCCGTATCAACTTGATTCGAATCGGCTGGCGACGCTCCTGGTCCTACTAATTCTTTCAATTTACATAAAAAAGGTAAAATGATATTTTTCTTAGTTTCTCTACAGTTTTTTTATGTTTTAAACATTTCCTGGGCTTCCACAAATCCTATTAATATTATAAATGCGAAAGTTTGTAAGTATGGATGTATGGATGTTTGTTACTCTTTCACGCTCGAATGGCTGAACGGATTTGTCTGAAATTTGGAAGACAGATAGATTGTGACCTGGGATAACATATAGGCTACTTTTAATCCCGATCGCACACCGGGTTTCTGTGAAAACGCGGGCGAAGCCGCAAGTAGCAGCTAGTAATTTATAATCAAAACGAGCCAAATCGGTCCAGTCGTTTCGAAATTTTGGCGCATTTAAGCGATTACTTTACATATTTAGATTATAGTGCGTTAATTTTAATTGTTTTATATTATATTAAGCTCTTCAATTCAAATTGCTTAGGGACCATATCAACGCTTATCATTTTATGGGCCTTGATTAAGTGATAAAGAAAAATGTTTTACCAGATATGTACGCTAACTTGGTTATAATTTATTTTAATTATAAGAAAACAAACATATTATACTAATGCTTAGACAACTTTATAATATGTACTACAGTTGGTAATATCTAGGTATACATCACAAAATAGCGACATATCTGTACAGGTGCATCGCCGTTTTATTTCCAGTATGTTATGCCACATGTTGTTATATTATGTTGTTGTATGTTATTCAACTACCCTAACCCAAGACGGCAATCTTGAGCACTATAGCAAACTACGAGGAATCAGTCAATGAAGTCAGTTGAAGCGGTAATATCAATTCGAATGAGCTTCATCACACCACTCTATCACCTACTAGGTGCACATGTCATATAAACCATTCAGAAGGCGTCCATTTAATTTTGTGAAGCGTTTAGGGAACTAACCTAAACTTACATTAGAGAGAGGGCTATTTTGACATTTTAACATGCCGTAATTAAAAAAAAACTACACTAAAGATGCATATTGAAAAATGTAATGGAGGATGTGGGAATGGGAAAAGGGGGTGAGTTAAATCCCACTACGCCTTATTGGAAGAGAAGGAGGAATCGGCAGTTTACTAAAAGTACATGGTGTAATCGTCTCCCTACTATATTTTCGTCAATACTACACCTATTGCCTGAATAAGCGCCGATATTTTGTTTTTTTAATGGTATTAGGAGGTAAACAAACAGACGGATTTCCTGATGGTAACAAATTCACGCCGCTTAGAGACACCAAAGGATGTAACGGTGCGTTGCCAACCGGAGGCCTTTTTTTTTGAATGACTAACTTGTTGCTAATCTTGCGATTTTTTGCAACTTCACCGAACTTTGTGGGCCGAGCAGAGTGCTCAGCCCGAGACATCATTATTTAGATGGATTGGGCTGTTACCTACAACGCCAGCACCAAGGGCTGTCTCCCGGGAGACCGTACCTCGACTTGGTGCTGCGTTCTGGTTACTGGGTGGACTTGATGGAGGAGTATTTGTGGCTCGTCGCTCGGCGTTAGGCGCCGGGCGCAAGAGAGGTCTTCGTCGCCGAGACCGGCGGCGACGGTGTAGTGTAATGTTAAAGTGATGTGCGTTTGTCGTGTTCCGGTTTAGAGTTGGGAGAATAGCGTTTGCCGCGGTTATTGGGTCCGGTGGATCCGATAACACGTGGCGAGGTCTTCTATGATTGGAGGGAGCGTTCGCGACCGGTGTTTAGTCACACGCGGATGCTACCACCGGAATCGGGTGGGCAGCCGTTTTTTCAAAGTAACGTTCCAATAGTTCTTTGAAATGCTGCGCTATAGTGGGTAAATCGAGGTCGCAATGTAGGTCCTCGTTGCGAACGTACCACGGGGCACCCGTGGCAGTTCGCATGAACCTATTCTGGACTATTATGGGACGGGAAGATTTGCGCTAAGGCTACGCTACCGTATGCTAAAATGGGTCTAACACAAGTTTTGTAAAGTGTCACTTTGTTACGAAGTGACATTTTACTATTTTTATTAATAAGATAATGGAGACGGCTAAGTACGAACTTAGCCTTGTTTGTGACGCGTGTAATATGAGGTTCGAACGACATATTTTTGTCTAGAGTGACCCCTAGGTACTTTGTTGAATAACCTGAGGCCGGGATATTAGGCCTCGAGTAAGTTTACCGGCTACATTACCCTCCGAACCACAACACGTCAACGGCAAGCATTGACGTTGTGGCCGCAGGAAAGGTAAGGCGGTACTACCAATCAGGGCGAATCGCTGCGAAACTCTACCACCTAGTCACGGTGTTAGTGTATGCTCGCTGTCTGGTAGGAAGATGGTCTTTTCTGCAAAGGAGCCCAGACCAACACGGGAAAATGTAATAAGTAATTGTAAATGAAAACGATGTATCCGCCAAGACCAACAAGGTCCTGGCGGTTACATCGTTTTCATTACCAGACCATAAAATACTTTACTATAAAATATTCAACGAATACTGTTGAATGATTAAACTTTTAATCAAATCATGGAACAATCGATCTACTGCCATTTCAAATACAATTTCACAAATAAATATAATTCAATACGTCTAATGTGACAAAATTACCCTCATTATTGATGGGAACGAGAATGCTTTGTCAGATTTCGGAAGCCGCGGCAGAATAACAGCTGGTGACAAACAACTTGCGACCGCTTCTCTGCCCATTCTCTATGCCTTTTTGACTTTGATTTATGTATTTTTTATGCTTCATTCACCCGTCACGGATTCTATAGATTCTTTTTGATTTCATTCAACTTTTTAAAAAAGAACGTTCTCGCTTTGCATTAGATTTCCAATTCGCTTGAGTTTCGCTTTAACAAATGTAGTGCGTTTCGCATTTGCGCTTGAGCAAAGTATCGCTACATCATCTCGTAATAGTTGGGGACGCGGTTTTTATTTCATTTTCACAGTAATTTATTTTTCTATAGGCACAATAATGTTATTGTTCAGTTCAATTTTAAAGCAAATATGTACAAGTTTGGAGGGAGTGCTGGGGATACGGTTCACACCCTCTTTATCGATACAATCAGTAATATTCCTAAACAAATACAACATTTTGGTCGCGTGTTTGATTAGCAAATAATTAAAATTGATACGAGTATTTTAAAAAGTAACACAGCTATGAAAGGATATTATGTTTTAATACTTGTAGAGTGACGACCCCATCGCCCGGTAGTGGAATTATGTTGGCAATAAATTAGTTTGATTACTCAAGTATTTTTTTAACTTCTCGTGTATTTTGTGTATTTTAGTTTTTGTGTGCAATAAAGTGTTAAATAAATATTTTACTAGTGTAGTTACACTAAGTACATGACAATGAAGTAAACTACATTAACTTTTCCTGATATGAACCATAAGTCAGTGTTGGGCATTATCGTGTTCCAGTGTAGAGGGTAGGGTTGTCGGTAAAGTTACTTAATAAAGAGGCGTAACATTAAAGTCTCGATTTGGCTAACACACAATTCCTTAGTGTCTATAAATAAAAGCAAATCAATAATTTGCATTTCATATCACAGGTGATGTGTATGGCCTGTATTCTTCTAACAAAATAATACTTTCGTTTAGTCGTTTTCATTGTTTTGTTTCAACAGGCCAGTTTTTTTTAATATTGTTTCAATTAGGTGCCTACTATAATTACTATACTATAATTACTAGCTGTTACCTGCGGCTTTGCTCGCATGGCAGTTAATATATTTACTGATTATAGCCCATTAATAAGGATTATTATACAAATTTTTAACCCCTATTTCACCCCCTTAAGGAATTTCCAGAAATACTAAAATACCTGTGTACTCATTTTTATTAAGTAGCCCAAAAATAAAGTTTCAACCCCAAAAACAAAATTTCAACATTTATTTCACCTTAGGGGTAAAATTTCCAAAATTCCGTCCTTTGGAGTGTCTACTCAATAAAATAGTAAAAATAAAAAAGTAGAGCAATAAAATTTGGTGTGTTGGGTCATTTTATACAAAATACAAAATACAAAATTTCGCCATTTATTTTACTTTAGGGGTAGAATTTCCAAAATTCCGTCCTTGGGAGTGTCTACTCATTAAATGACCCAACTCACCAAATTTTATTGCTCTAACTCGAACAGTTTTTGTTAGCGATGATGGATCAGTCAGTCAGGACATGTTATTTTAGAAGTATAGATAGTTGTGTTCATTTGAAGTCAGGAACACGTTACTCATTCAGAAAATGTTCATTTGTAGAAAACATGAACATATATTTATCAGTTGTGAAATAGCTTATGCCTCATAGTTTTACTCTTAGTAAAAGAAAAACCTTTTTTTAATAAATAACTGAGCTGAATTGAAACATTTAAACCTTTAGTTCCATATGTTACGGGCAGAAAAATGTGTTGGTTCCGGATACTTGTTGACGTTCTTATGCTATAGTGTGATTGCGTGCTGAAATGGTAATGAAAAAGGCATATAGCTCGATGGATTTGCGTGCTGAATTGCAATGCAATTATGAGGCAATGAGCAGGCTAAGAACCGACTTTCTGTGAATCTGGAAAGTTTTAAACAGGAAATGAACCAATGCACGTATGACGACGAGCGTAAAGGACGAAAGGAGTAATACAGGTTCTTTAGACTTTGCCTCAAACTGACTTTATGTTCATAGTTTCCGTCGTTGACGCTTTGTAAATTTATTTATTTTTATTTATTTAACACTTTATTGCACACAAAAACTAAAATACACGAGAAGTTAAAAATGCACTTCAGCCAGACAGTCGGAGTTAATATTCTTCAAAGAACGTCGGAGAATGAATTCAGCATTTCTTTTGGGAGAACGAAATTGTATCATTGTGATCAATGAAAGTGTGATCACATATCTAAATGGTTTCAATTATCTGCAGGGTTTTACATTTTTGACATTAACACTCTAAAAGCTAAAAGCAAATTGAACATCATTGCCAGTAGATGTTATCCGATCACACAATCTTGAGCAATGAAAGTACAAGGTAGCGGAACCGGAAGTTCAAAATAATGATCAACATATAAAAAATAGCACACATTTGATCGCCTCTGTGGTTTAGCGGTCCGGCGGCGCGGGCATCGGACTTGACTTCTTGAGGTCCCGGGTTCGATGCCAGGTAGGGCGAAAAAAAAGATATTAGAAAATGTGTATTTTCATATTTCTAATAAAATTAACGTTGCCCGGAATTGAATATGTGCCCGGTTGGCGATAGGCTTGCAACCTATCATGTTGTGGGACTTAGTGTCTTCAGCTAGTCGTGGGTGCCCTGGTTGTGCCTCTGCCCACCTTTTCAGGGATAAGGACGTGAAGATACTTATTTTTTTTAACACCCACACTTGAACGGCCTGCAGCAAGTCAGGTCGTGCATTGCAGCAGCGACGTGGTCTTCAAACCCAGACTTAGAAATGCGGACTTCTATCACACAAACGCCAGTCAAGAACTTGGTATTACAACTACCATGCTTTCATATACATATAAATATTCTAACCTTTAGTTCTCAATACATTTATGGGAATCTAATGTAGGTTTGTCAAAAATTGGGTATTCATATTTTTAAAGAAAGAAACACTTGTACTGTTTTACTTATCACTTATAATTTATTACTTTGTAATTAGTAGCCTACCGGTTTCGCTTATACAGCATCATCAGGGCTAAAACTTAAACTAAAACTTAGTTAAACTAAAACTTAGTTAAACTAAAACTTAGTTTAAGTTTTAGCCCTGATGATGCTGTATAAGCGAAACCGGTAGGCTACTAATTACAAAGTAATAACTTAGTTAAACTAAAACTTAGTTAAACTAAAACTTAGTTTAAGTTTTAGCCCTGATGATGCTGTATAAGCGAAACCGGTAGGCTACTAATTACAAAGTAATAAATTATAAGTGATAAGTAAAACAGTACAAGTGTTTCTTTCTTTAAAAATATGAATATTTGGAAGTTTTACCAAGCGCCGACGATGGAAAATATCAAATATAAAAATTGGGTATGTTTACAAAACAATGTGATGTACATACAAAATAATCTAGCAGTATACAAAACATGTCTCCATAATTAGTAAATTATTTTTGGGTCAATGTATACGTTACTACAATAAGCTGCCCAGTGTAGAGATCTAAATCTACCTCTAAATTAGTTTGAAAAATGTATAAAAGCAAAACTATGTAAGAAAATTTATTATAAGGTCTCAGAGTATTTGGAAGACAGAGTTTTTAATCTCGCACAGCAATATGTATTGTAATTTGTTGTACTTCTTTATACTTTTTAAACCATCTTCACGCCCATACCCCTGAAGAGGTAGCACTGCCTACCTACTGCACAACCAGAGCACCCACGACTAGCCGAAGACACTAAGTCCCACAACGTGATAGGTGGCAAGCCTATCGCAAACTGAGCACATTTCCAATCACGAGCAACATTTGTTTATTAGAAAATTGGAAAAACCACAGTTTCCTTATGTTGCCCGACCCGGGAATCGAACCCAGGACCTCATGAAGTCAAACCCTACACCCGGACCGCTAGACCACAGAGGCGACATACTTTTTATTTAATTCAAATTGGATTGTAATTTGTATTTTTATCTAGTTTGTAATGTTGCTATTAATATTGAAAAAAGACAAGCCCGCTGAGTTTCTTTCACCAGATCTTCTCAATGTGTGGCCGCGATTCCGATCCGGTGTTAGTTTTTAAAAATATCAACGCCCAAAAGTAACCCTTATATGGTCAGTGTGAATATTTTTTTTTTTAATTCTGATTCATACTCACCACTCGACCAACGAGACGTTTAAAACGTATACAGTTAGGCTCATCATTTATATAAAAAAATAAAAGTATTAAGTTTGCTATGTTTATATTATGGTATTATTGTTCATAGTGCGTATAGGTCCTCTCTACCAATTTTTTACATGGTGGTACTAGGTGGCAGAGTTTCGCAGCGACTCGCCCGGATTGGTACCACCGCCTTACCTATTCCTGCCACCATAACGTCCAATGCTTGAGGTTCAGAGGGTTTTGCTTGAGGCCTACATCCCGGCCTCAGGATGGCAACGCACCGTTACCACCTTTGCTGTCTCTAGGCGACGTGAATTTCTTACCATCAGGAAATCCGTCTGCTTGTTTGCCTTCCAATATCAAATAAAATTGTGTATTTTTTGCGTCTATCAGAATCCCTAAGCGTATACCCGAACTCCCTGAAATATTCATACTCCCTGTAAAGACACTAAGACGTAAGACGCAAGAGTCCCGCGGGCTTAGTTATTGTTGCTCAAATGTTGGTCGGTCTTGGTTAAAATTATGGTCTTTGACCTAGTCTTGCGAAAATGCTAGAAAAAACCAAGACCAAAACTGCAAAATCAAGACCTATTTTGGGCAACACTAGTAGACTTCGTGAAGTCTCAAGAGAATTTCAGTGAATATTTCAAACGTACTCAGACGTATCATAAACGCAACGACATTTATTACCCTTTGCATCACACAAATTGAATCTAACCCCAAAGTACGCAAATTATATGTGTTATGGGTGTTAGTCAACGATACTAATACATAGAAAAAAGTATCTTCACGCCCATATCCCCGAAGAGGTAGGCAGAGGTACAACCAAGGCACCCACGACTAGCCGAAGATACTAAGTCCCACAATGTGATAGGTGGCAAGCCTATCGCCAACCGGGCACAATTCCAATCAAGACCAACATTTTTTTTATTAGAAAATTAGAAAAATCCAATTTTCTTTTTGTTGGCCGACCCGGGATTCGAACCTGGGACCCCATGTAGTCAAGTCCAACACTCGGACCGCTAGACCACAGAGGCGATGTGGTCATATAATACATAGAAAAACTTAAATAGACACCAGAATAAATTTAATAAATAGCCAGACCCGGAAATGCAGACGTCTAAATGTTCATCATACAAATGCCTGCCCCCGTCGGTAATCGAACCCGAGCCTCACGGCTAGTCGATGTAATTAGGCGTGTACGCTAGCCACTCGACCAACGAGGCGGTCAAGGCAAGGCATCAGCTCATAACTGTTCATAAAAATGTAAAAACAATACAAGACTTAAACTAAAACCTTCCCATTTTTTTGGGATTCCTTTGGCCCAAACAAAAGGGTATTTTGAATTTCACACAATATAACAAAGTTGAGGCGACGTCATGTAAATCGTAATACATGATGTTCTCGCAATAAAACTGTTCACTGCGCTCCATAAATAATGGTCAATATGTCAAGCAGTATTGTCGATTCTGACAAATTGCCCCTCTCGCTTACTGCCGCATTGTTGGCTCCTGAACCAGTCCTTTGTCATCACAATACCGCATTACCAGATAACCTTTATCTGTGTCATTTTCACCTCGCACAAGAATGTAGCGAATCTTGCCGCTCGTAAGACGCGAATAGACGTGATTAATGTTTTTTTTTACACAACCCATAATAAAATATTTTATTATCTGGCGGTTCAAAGCCTTTTCTATAGTATTGAGAGGAAGATAAACATAATCAAAAGATCAGTCCCACCTGCAGGCAAAAAAATATTTAATTAGAATTATTTATATTATAATATAGGTTCATATGACATTTCACTAGCTGTTTGTCCCCGACTTCATCAGCGTAGAACGGTTATGTTTTTCATTCATACTTTCATCGCCTATTGAAAACCTCTAGGGGTTAACTTTTGGATAAAATATTGACCTGAGTTTGAACTTGGATAATTAGCTACATGCGTTTCAGAATTTAATCAAAATCAGTTCAGCGGCTCAGCCGTGAAAGAGCAACATTTAAATAGAAAGACTTTCGCAATATAATATTAGTATGGATTATTGTTTGTTATATTCAAAAATATATAAACAATTAATAATCATTGCAGATCCGTTATTGAATTTTGAAGGTAATATTTCGTGAGCTTACAACTGGTAAGGCGGGTCTGCACCGCCCTTGCCGCCCCCCAGCAGCTGCTCTGCGCCAGCAGACACAGCACGAGACACAGAAATATTTTTACTCGTTTTTTAATACCTTATTTTAAAATAGTACTTAATGTGATACTATTAAAATTAGTTTCTTATTTTAAACTAGTATTTAGGTGACACTATTACAATTAAACGTTAGTTTCTTATTTTAAACTAGTATTTAGGTAACACTATTAAAATTAAACGTTAGTTTCTTATTTTAAACTAGTATTTAGGCGACACTATTAAAATTAAACGTTAGTTTCTTATTTTAAACTAGTATTTAGGTGACACTATTAAAATTAAATTAAACGTTAGTTTCTTATTTTAAACTAGTATTTAGGTGACACTCTTAAAATTAAACGTTAGTTTCTTATTTTAAACTAGTATTTAGGCGAGACTATTAAAATTAAATGTTAGTTTCTTATTTTAAACTAGTATTTAGGCGACACTATTAAAATTAAACGTTAGTTTCTTCTTTTAACTAGTATTTAGGTGATACTCTTAAAATTAAACGTTAGTTTCTTATTTTAAACTAGTATTTAGGCGACACTATTAAAATTAAACGTTAGTTTCTTATTTTAAACTAGTATTTAGGTGACACTATTAAAATTAAACGTTAGTTTCTTATTTTAAACTAGTATTTAGGTGACACTCTTAAAATTAAACGTTAGTTTCTTATTTTAAAATTTCAGTATAAAAAATCAAATTTTATGCTAATCAAAATTAAAGAGGTGTTACTTTAAAGTCATCTGGGGGTTATTATGTAACTCAGTTACCAATTCGAAATGGATGAGTGTACATCGAATCGCTGTCAAATGACGTGTTTTGTATTTGCTATCTCCAGTGACCAACAGAAATACAATAGAGATAGCAAACACAAATGACGTCATTTTATGTACACTTTTACAGTTTGAGTTGACAACTGAGATACATAATCACCCCCCTGTTCAAATAGTAGTGTTTGGATAAAGATTTGACTATGAATTCAGTCAGGTTTCTTATAATTCTGCTTTATACCATCTAAAAATAAGTAGTAGTAGAAAAAGTAATCTTTATACACGTATCCCCGAATAGGTACAACCAGAGCACCCACGCCTATCCGAAGATATTAAGTCCCATAACATGATAGATGGCCTATCACCTACCGGGAACGTATCCAATATCGGGCAACGCAAAATTTTGTAATCAAACTGATAGTCTTCTTTTGATTGCCAGACCAGGCGATCGAATCCGGGACCATTGTGGGACTTACGGCTGCACTAAGAGACTCAACAGTTTTTTAATGAGTCATTAAAATTTTGACTCAATAAGTATATTAAATGCTTATTGACGTCTCTAATATAGTCTGATATAGTATGGGCCATTAGTATCTTACGCTAGTCGTGGGTGCCATGGTTGTTCCTCTGCCTATTCCTTCGGAGATGTGGGTCACCCCCACTTTTTTATAATGTTCTAGAATCAAGAGTTTTATGAAAAAGTTCAGCCGGATTAGTACTACACATGGCGTTAGTGCGCGCCGTTGTCGTGTTCTATGCTGGAGAGTAAAGACACGTGACCTAACATCCCAGACATAAGATTGCGATGCACCAATGACGCCTATTGAGTGTTTATCCGACGGTTATCTTTCCTTGTGACGGTTTCAGGTGTTTTATAAATTAACATTACTATTATAAGCTGTTGGTAAATAATAAAGTCTTTAATAGTACGTATTATTGCAAATTGATGATATTTGTTATAATAGTTAACAAGCTGGTACGCCCTAGTCACACCTGGTTATGGGATTTACATACATTTGTAGTTTATTAAGATATAAATAACAGTAATTATAGTTACACTATCCTTTACTAGCCGACCTGGCGAACTTCGTATCGCTGGATATTATTAACAGTTTGTGTACGGGGGAAAATTAAAGTACTACACAAACATATCTTAACGTTAAGTCCCTTACGGGGTAGGCAGAGCGTATTGAGTGCCAAACCTCACGATCCTGGCAGACTGACTGACTGACTTTTTCCACATTCAACGCGTTGACCAAGCGAAATGGGGACTCATTTTTTTATATATAGATACCAGGTCAAATGTATATCACTTTAATCATCATTGTCATAATGTTAATCCCAGCTAAATTTAAACCTACTTTCCTTTTGTTTCTTCTTCGCTACACCCATCTGCCTTCAGTGGTCTTGTTAACAGTAACAGATATAAATAAATAATAAATATATATCCCTAGACAAGTTACACAAATTGAATCTAATCCCAAATACGCAATTGCAAATGCTTGTGTTATGGGTGTTAGTCAACGATTCTAATTCATTGAACTATATAAATAGATACCAGAATACATTTAATAATAAAATAATAAATTTAATAATAAAAGATATATTAAGATTATTAGA
>NJDC01006285.1:75384-94831 GCA_002245475.1 Calephelis virginiensis
AAAAGACAAGCCCGTTGAGTTTCTTGCTGGATCTTCTCAGTGTGTGGCCGGGTTTCGATTCGGTGGTAGTTTTTTAGTATATTTCAGTCTTATAGACTCGTCACAAGTACCTTCTGTAAGGTGAACGTTAAAAATATTTTCCGGGTGTTGGACTTGACTGCATGAGGTCCCGGGTTCGAATCCCGGGTCGGCCAACAAAAAGTAAATTGGATTTTTCCAATTTTCTAATAAAAAAAAATGTTGGTCGGGATTGGAAATGTGCCCGGTTGGCGATAGGCTTCTATCACACTGGGACTTAGTGTCTTCGGCTAGTCGTGGGTGCCTTGGTTGTACCTCTGCCTACCTATTCGGGGATATGGGCGTGAAGATACTTTAAAAATGTTTTCTATTCTATTCTATCCCAAACAAAATTAGTTTGTACAAGACACTAACTTATTGCCTATTGGCATTCTCCGCCATTCAAATATGTTATGGACATTCGCTTAGTAAAACTGTACTTCATGGGTTTTTAATTACAAAAAGGAGGCATGTCTTTAAATCCACATTAGTGTTTTTATAAAGAATAGGCCAACCGACACCTTCCAATCAGCTTGCAATGAGCATGCTAGTGTTAATGAAGCCACTTACATCTGACCTCTAGACAAATGGCAGGATAGCCATACGGTTTTTATTAATAAAACACTCTTTTTTTACTCTTTTACTAGATTTTAATTCTGCTGAGCTATTTAAAATTCACCCAGTATCGTCGGTTGCTCTTACTTTAGATGATACTACTAGCTGTTGCCCGCGAGCGTTCGGGATAAAAACTATCCGATGTATTAATTCAAGTTACCATCTATGGGTGTACCAGATTTCATAAAAATTCGTTAAGCAGTTTTTGCGTTAAGGATTAACAAACAAACAGACAAACTTTCGCATTTATAATACTTTAGACGAAACTATTTTTTGGGGGCGAATAATTAATTACTAAATAAAAATAAGGATATGTATACATTGAAACATATTAAGGAACTCTCATTCTTAAAGTCCATATCCTTCTTCTCATTCGGCATCGCAAGTTTCAAACTTTCAACCAATAAAACCACACTTTCATAATTTGCTAATAAAGTACTGGATTATAATCAGCAAAACGTTGCTGATTTTTGGTGAATACAAACATAATAAAAATAAAGTTTAAATTAACATACCTAATAAAATTTAATTATCGTTGTTTGTTATTTGGCGAAGACAAGAACTGAAATTTTCAGCGAGAAATAACCCAATAAAAATGAAACACAGTACAAAAATAAAAGACTTTAGTGTAGGTTTGACAGCTACTTTAGAAACATAAAAAAATATTGCGAATCCGATCAATTTCTTTATCAACGGACCCAGAAAAGAGACTGTATATTTTTTATACGTTTGTTGCAAAAATTACTCGTCCAATAAAGAACAGATTTTGATGATTCTTTTTAAAAAGGTAGATCAGTTCCGGAGTTAATAAATTCTAATTCAATCATACTCCTTACCTCATATATTCTTAATCTTTTAATGTCAAAATGGCTAAACTGGTTTTAGTAAATTTTAGCATAGAAATAGATAAAACCTTGAAAAAAGGCACAGAACAAATCATTATGAAACCTACTTAACAACCTTAATGCCATGTATGCTAAAATACGTCAGAAATATACTGTTTTTTTCATACAAAGCAATTATGGATCTTGGCGAGAAAAATACACAAGATTAACATTAATATGCTTTATAAGACTATTTTTTCCAAAACACGATTCATTTCTTTTTGCTGGATAGAAAAAAATCAAAAAGTTAACCCTTTTTTGAAAGCAAAACCCAACTGTCTACTTCAATTATGAAAATATCGACACCAGATTTAACATAAACATAGATAAGTATTATACTTAAAACATAACTGTTTCAGTTTTTATATTTTTTTTCAAATTACTTTTATAGTGTCAAAAATAGTGATTTGGCGCTTAAGACATTTACTTTAGAGCGCAATGTTTCATAGTAATCGTGGAACGGGGAAGTGCGCTAATTGGTTCTTCTGGCTGACTAAGTATGGGGCCTTAATACGCGGATGGAGCAGACAGTAGATACTTTTATAATTTACTCAGTTATCACCGCAAATTTATAAAATTATTTTGACCTTATTTATAACGGACGGAAGCAAGCGGACGGAGATCATCTGGTGGTAAATAATCACTACCGCCCACGGACATTTCCAACACCTATATCAAATGCATGGTCAATCTTAGACAAATGATAGCTACGCTTCTACTACTACCTGCCTTTTACCCCCTTTATTCTTTTTAAGAAAATTCGGGTTTCTTAATACAATTTATTTACAAACACTTATATTTTCCACAATATATTTTTCATCAGGGCTGATGATGCTTGTATAGCGAAGCCGGTTGGCTAAACCATAAAAATAAAAAATATACTGTGGCAAGTACAAGTGTTTGCAAATAAATTGTATCAAGAATGAAATTCCACCAAGCACCGTCGATAAGAAGATAGAAACTATCAGGTTTCTTAGCCTTACCTGTTATACCATGATATAAGAGGTAAGAAATGTCTGCGGCATCGCACGGTAGAGAATAGCTATAGATCCTGGATCTTGATATTTTAAGATCTGATTCGACGTCCCAAAGTAAAACTCAGCAGCCGGGATCAAACCAAACATTTCCTAGGAACAATTCTCGTGATACATGTGGCAGTAGCGGTTTTAATAATAGCTGCGCCCTGGGCATAATTTATATGGCGCCCCCTATATGTTGTTTAAAATCATACTAAAAGCTAAATAATATCTAACGTACAGGATCTGATGCTCCTTTACATCATGGCGCCCTGGGCGGTTACCCAACCGCGCCATACACAAACGCCGTCCCTGACATGCGGTGTAGTAAACGAAGTGTGAACGAATATCTACTCAATGACAAAACATCAATCAGAGCCTACCAAAGTCATCATCACCAGGGTGCTGATTATGTATCTCAGAAAGAAAGAAAGAAAAGAAAGAAAGAAAATTATTTTTTTGCGGAATATGTGTGTAAATGAGATGTTACAAAAATATTTAAGTAAGTATATCAACATATTCTGCCATATTTTGGTGTGCAAATATTTTAACATTTATAAAAAATATTATTTAATTACATGTGCTTTAACTTTTAAGCCAATAATTTATATTTATAACTAGTTTAATTATTTATTACCAAAACATTTATAAAACTATAATTAAATTTAGCCCTCAAACTCAAACAGTTGCCAACTCAAAATGGAAAAGTGTACATCAAATGACGTCATTTGTGTTTGCTATCTCTATTTTATTTCTGTTGGTCACTGGAGATAGCAAAGATAGAACACGTCATTTGACAGCTATTTGATGTACACTTTCCATTTCAGTTGGCTACTGAGATACATACATACATAGATACAGCCCCCAGGTCATCATCATCATCATCAGGCTCTATGTTGATTTTTTCAAAAGAATGGATCAAGTACTGGAGAAACCATGTCTAGAGAAGAACCAGAATTTGTGGTCTGATTTGCGCTTTGTAAAGTCACAAGCGATGATTCGGCTGATGTACCTACTTTCTCGCATTACTGATTACACCTAGCATTTTAGAGGCTATTTTAGCTTTCCCTGTAGGTACATCTTTCGGTAAGTCTACGCCAAGTATACCAAAACGGGCTGCGGAAGTCAGGGAAGCGCTTTTAAATAGCAGAATCATAGTAAAACTCTTTACTTTTAGCTGAATTAGCACATATTTATGACTTCTTGGGGTTTTAATGTCCTACCAGCTTTTATGACCTCCAAAATATTCTTCTTCTTCTTCTTTTATAAATATGGCTTTCGATCGTTTTTCACGACTACTTTGCCAATGTCAAGTCAGTTAATTCTTATACAGTCATAAGTCACTATGTGCAAAGTCATGTCAGGGTCTTGAGTTGCGGTGGTTTCGTTTCTCAAGATCATCTAGTGAAATTTGACGGCAGCGAGGAAATAGACGATACACTAATTTCTTCATGATTACTTCATTTGTGCACTTTCACTGAATAAAATTGATCTAATTCTAACCTAAATTAACCAATTCCACACAACATAAACACGAAATTCAGTAATAATGAAAAACTACGACCACCTTCATTCACGATGGCACCAAAACTCCCTTCAAAATATTAATCATTTACAAAGCTGACTTGTAGACTTATAAATACTCATCTTGGTACAATTTTTGTGCAATAAAAATATTTTCTTTAGATTAACCAAATATCATTTATATTGCATATAGGTGGAATCGACACACGCTTTTATAAATGAAATATGCAAATTCCACTTTTGCAACCAACAATACTTACTGGCCGGTGCATAAGAATTACCTTTGCAATAATAGAGTATAATAGCTTTTGATTTTCCACGTTGTAATGGCGGGAGGTTTTTATTGTCCCAACTGTTTCTATGCATAATAACAGATTGACCGAGATTATAGAGCTGCGGTGATACCAGCAAATGTTTCCCTTGAAATGACAGTTAAAATGACAGTTTATACGTAAAGAATTTTACAGAATAAAATTTCAAATATGTTCTCATATTGAATGTCATAATATTTCAAGTTTTATATTTCACTAGCGGCCCGCCCCGGCTTCGCGCGGTTATGGAATATACATATAAACCTTTCTCTTCAATCACTTTATCTACTTATTAAACAAAAACCGCATCAAAATCCATTGCGTAGTTATAAAGATTTAAGCATAAAAAGGGACACAGGGACAGAAGAAGCGACGCGACTTTGTTTTATACTATGTTAATATCGGTTCACAATATATGTATTTATTTACTTCAGAGATATTTAAACTGTGACTATATAAAAATATATTTGAACCAAAACACATCAAATTTTTCCAATTAATATGGTTCGTTTTGCTGTCTTTAAATATATAGATACATACCGATTAATGCTGTAAGCAGTGAGGAGTCCGAAAACCTACTTTAGGAGTCCGAAAACTGATGACGAATGGTGAACGAAGTCATAGGTAATAACTATTATCAAATAAATTGATAGGTATACTCGGTTCTTGCTACTTACTTGAAATCTTTAAGGTAACAAATTAAGGCCCCATACTTAGTCAGCCAGAAGAGCCAATCAGCGCACTCCCCCGTTCCATGATTACTATGAAATATTGCGCTCTAAAGTAAATGTCGTAAGCGCCAAATCACTATTTTTGACACTATAAAAGTAATTTGAAAAAAAATATAAAAACTGAAACAGTTATCTTTTAGGTATAATACTTATCTATGTTTATGTTAAATCTGGTGTCGATGTTTTCATAATTGAAGTAGACAGATGGGTTTTGCTTTCAAAAAAGGGTTAACTTTTTGTTTTTTTTCTATCCAGTAAAGTGAAATGAATCGTGTTTTGGAAACACTAGTCTTATAAAGCATATTAATGTTAATCTTGTGTATTTTCGTCGCCAAGATCCATAATTGCTTTGTATGAAAAAAACAGTATATTGCTGACGTATTTTAGCATACATGGCCCCTGTTCTTGTGTAAGTCTGAAAACTGCTTTTACTGTCACTCTTAGCTACACACTTTTCTTTTGTGCCTCTGTCTTTCTCTATGAGTATACGATTCCATAAATCAGTTATATTAAACAAAAACTATTCCTACAGAATGACAGATGAAAGATTGACAAAGCAATTAATATACAATGAGAATGTGGATGGATGTAGGTATCCGGGGAAACCAAGTTGACATTCCACGATCAACTCTCGGATATTATACGAGGGTGGTGTTGATTCTCTAAAACCGGAGTGTTTGTATGAAAAGGGAATGTGAAGGAAGTTAGATAGGTTTATCAGGATCGCGAGGTCTGTCACTCGATACTCTCTGCCTACCCTAAGGGACTTGGCTTGAAGTGATGTATGTATATAACTATACTTACAGTATTAGTATAATCTCACAAGGACTCCAGTGGTCTATGAGGTTTTATTTTGATGTTTTTTTCAAAATTGTTAGATACTAACAAATAAAAAAGTATGTAGGTATTATTACCACAGGTATTACGGGTCATTTTGAGTCATCCCTGTAATCCTTTACCTAACGGTACTGAAAATAGTCAGGTGCTATGCCCTTCGCCGCCAGGAACAAATCGATTAGGAACAGTTGCTTTTTCTCCAGCCTTCATCGTTGTCCGCTTGACAGGATTACTGTTATCAAAGTACTCTGACAAGCCTCGGGGTCTGATTATGTCATTATGGACAACATCGAAATAATATCAAAGCATTCAAAACGTATCAATCCATAGTTGTTTTTATAACCTACTAGCTCTTGCCCGCGTCTTTGCTTAGACTTACAAATTAGATTTAAAAATTCACATATTTAGTATTTTCTATAAACTTTCCAACTTTCTTAATTTCGTCCCAGATCTTAGTCTGATCATAAATAAAAATATAAAAAAAGTAGATAAAAGTAAATAAAATATAATTTTAATAACCTGATAGTATGTATACTTTTGAATTTGGAATCTGTAATTTATAAATGAATAAGTAGAGCTAAGGGATGTTTAATTCAGTTCAATAAGTCATTCAGTCATTTTGGCATATACAAACATAGTTGTGATATTCAAACTACTGCTACTGCGACAACATTGTATATAGTTAAGTTATGGTCAAATATTTTTAATTTTTTTAAACCTCTCTATCCACTTAAAACCAGACATAGGTATATTAAAATAAAACCTCCTTCGTATTTGATAGAAGAAGTGGGGCCGTTAACATAACTTTTATCAACACAATCAAAGCAGTGAAGGAAACAACATTAAAAATATAAGAATGAATGAATGTATGAAAACACTTTATTATGCAAAATAATTTATAAAAATAGACACTGTTTCACTTATAATGTAATATTTAACTTCAAGTACACAAAGGCGCTTTTATCCCTTCAAAGAGATCTCTGCTAGACCGTATTTTTTCGCTTACATACCTACATTTCTTCAAAAGTGATATTTACATTATTTCTACTTTCCCATAATTATATTATTTATTAGTATGAGTAGTAGGTATACAAAATACCTATGTATAGTGCGAAAGTGCTACTTAAAAACTATGTAAACTAAAACCATTATGAAAATTATAAACTTGATTTATCCACTTCATTGAATTAAGATTAAGTATCAATTTAATTTCTCAGCAATCAGTTTAAAAAATGCGTGTAACGAAGCGTAACTGATAGAAAATGTGGGCGTTCCGGCTCTCGGCGATTGGAGAGAATGGCGCCAATGCGCGTGCGCCTGCGCACAGTAGTTCTTATGGCTTCGTTACTTCATATGACATATAAACTTTACTAGATATGAAATTAACCTCTTCACGTTATGATGAAAAACAAAGAGAAAAACAGTCAACATCTCCAAAAAAATGTTTTAAACTCCGAAATGTTTTTTAAGGCAAAAGGCAGAAAACACACAAACTCTTCTACTGGTAGGAGATAGGTAGAAGTATAGACATCATAGTTATTACAGGTTCGTCGCTATCTTTTTAGGTTTCTTTCTTTGTGTTAGGCTTAATGTCCGCTGTCCTGTCCTCCAGACCTGAACATGACAGTATCATTATAGTGGCAGGAATTAGTATGGCGGTGGTACCCTACCAGAACAAGAGTGCACAGCACTCTATCGACAGTGGTCTTATTGGTGATGATCTATTTAGTCTGTGCTCGCTTTGCTGCCAGACTGGATGGCAGATGGACTATTCTAAACAGAGTAACCGGGCCAACTACTGCTACTACTAATAATACTGGTCTCTTACTACTTTTTACTTCTAGTTTAACTGTATTTTTTTATAAATTTTAAAGAAAGAAAAAAATTTCGCCCCAGACAGGATTTGAACCTGTAACCTTTCGTCTCAAGCCGACGAATGCTCTAACCAATTATATATTATATAATTATAATGTATTTTTTTACTGGGTGATAGAGTTATACAGGAGCTTATATCTATACAGGAGCTCGTAATACGCGCGCATAGTGCTTGCAATTATCGTTTTCAGTGCTGGAGTGTGTAATTGCCGATAGAATTGCCGAATAACACCATATTATGTTCAGTAACAGGCGACGGTTATCTCTTAATAGCAGAAGATATGCATGCTCTTTTGTATTCTTCTAACATAAAAATATAAGTACTCTTCGATACACAGACACATGGCTATTTTAAGATTTTGTAATATCTCATAGACATATTAACATCCAATAATATAGAGGGACCAATAAATCTATTTTATGGTAAACCTAGCAAATACCTAAAAAATTAAGAAAACAAACAGAATTTGTATATGAGACAATCACTGCACATAATTTTGTAACAAAAGAAAAGTAAAGTATCCCCGAATAGGTAGTCAGAGGAACAACCAGGGCACTCACTACTAGCCGAAGACACTAAATACCACAATGTGATAGGTGGTAAGCCTATCGCCAACCGGGCACATATTAAATCCTGGGATACGTCATTTTTATTAGAAAATATTTACATTTTCTAATTTATTTTATTATTACTTTATATTCTAAGTAGTTATACTATTATTACGTCCATTGCAAAGTAACCAATTAGCTATAGTGCATCCAATGTATATGTTTAGAAGTCAAATTTGGAACTAAACAGCTATTTCGTATAATATTAGTAAACTGATACTATTTGTTTCTAAATTGTGAGAACCAAAAATTTAATTTCCGCAACTGCATTTTGTTATTATCGCTATGCTAAAAATAAGATGCATAATCAGAAACACTAAACGTCACACCAGCGACGCTGTTTACTGTAGGTAGGTACGGATAAGCTGGCTGCACTGTATTTAGCTAAACTACTTATATAAAACATTTTTATCACCAAAAGGGTAAAGTCTTGATTTCAAACAGCCCAATAATAATACATCTTCGCCGAATGAAAGAGGATTTTTATGCATTTCTTTATTGTTTATTTTAAAAAAATATTAATATACCTAAAAAATTAATTAAATTAAATTAAATTAATTAATAGAGCTACAAAAAATGAGATTTAAACATCCACATTTTGAACCAGCTACCCTTTGAGCCAACAGGGAAAATAAAGTAGTTGTTGCAAATAATGTATTGAAACTAACCATCCCGACGAACTTCTTATCGTTTGATATAAATAGCTAAGAACTGGTTGTATGGATTACATTTCGTTTCCCTGCAATTTTCCAAGTTTTTCTTTACATGAGAACCTACTCTGGACAATAACTAATACAATACATAAAGCTAACAAGTGCGAGACGGATTTGCCCACGATGGGTTCCGTAGCAGCAATCATAATAAAATAAAAGTTCTTTCAGTTAATTTGAATTTACCGTTACGTCCTTGATTTCACTTTTACAATTGCGCAGATTCAAAATTAAAGTGATTTTTCTAAAAGGTTGCGCGATTCTAAACTACACAGCGCTCTCTTGACAGTAAAGCACAACTATTTTAAACAGTGTTGCAGTTCTAAACTTAATACAATACTAAAGTTAAAACTAATTAATAGATCTTGTTTAAACCAATTTTTGGTAGCAGTGTGTCACCTTTTTTGGGTTGGTAATGCACATCATCTATGTTTTTAAGTTTTATTATCGGGCTGAGCACTCTGTTCGGCCCACAAAGTTCGGTGAAGTTGTAAAAAATTGTAAGATTAGCAACAAATTAGTCATTCAAAAAAAAGGTTTATCAGTCTCTTATTTAAGAAGTTATAGGGGGTTAAAGTTAAAGTGTCTCTCCTGCAAACTATTCAGTTAAAATAAAAATTAAAAAAAGATAATTTCAAATAACATAATTTTTATAGACCTATCCATAGACACCCCACACTTATGGATTTGATGAAAAAAATGAGTTTTAGTTTTAAGTATGTGCCCTCCAAGTTTATTATTATTTTTCTACTTTTGTGTGAAAATCTTAATGCGGTTCACAGACTGCATTTATTTACCATATTTCAATAGCATAGCTCTTATAGCTGTGAAATACGAACGGACAGACAGACAGACATGACTAATCTATAAGGGTTTCGTTTCTTAGCCTTTGGCTACGGAACCCTAAAACAGAATAAGAGAATTTGGTTCATCCATGCACGAGCAAAGCGATGACGAAAAGAAATAGAAATTTATTTATAAACATAACATATAAAATTAAAAATGTAGACCACCCTATTATATATAACTTAGCAAATACATACTGTATTGAGAAATCACCCTAATGTCACCCTAAAATATGGTTGAAAGTTTTATTCACTGTCTGACTTGTAAATGTCGAATATTGCATAACACATTCTAAAAAAATACAAGTAGATCTAGATGTTCAGAAGATATTCCAATAAAACTTAGCTTCAGGATAGTTTTATCCCGTCAATCAGCTCCCTACAGCGTTTAAATTCCGATATTACCAATAATTGAAGACATCAAGCTATTAAAGCTGCTGGGGCAGTTTCTATGTTGATTACTCGTAGTTATGAATTCGAGTATCGCCTGACCTCTTATGGTACGAGTTTAATAACCATGATAATACCAGAGATTATATGATTTGAAAGGAATTTTGTTGAAAATGGCGAAAACATTACACAAAAGTACAGGGGTGGAACAACGCCGGGCGGTTCTCCGCCTGAGGCGAACTACGCCGCCCATATGCAAATTAAATGTAATCAAAATAATCATTTACTATGAAACGAGCTGAATTTTGTTATGGACGTTGACGGCCTTCGTTCTCCAACTCGCTCTCACATCCACAAAGTAAATGTGGTAGAAAAGAACGGAAAACATAAGCTGATATGCAAATAAGTTAAACTCTACCTGTTTTTATGTATTTCAGTTGTAATAGTACCCCAGATAACGGCTTAATATGCTAATACAATGTGATTGGTTTGACTGAATCCTTTTTCGTTAATTAAATTGAATTAAAGGCGAAGGATGGGTAGTAAAAGTAAATTCACTGTAATCCTTATTATTGTCCCATTCAAAGTCAGATTTTTAGTAAAAATAGGGTAATAACGAACCTTTTAACATTTTGCTATCGAATATTTGTAATAGAATGGGTGGAAATAAAAAGTGTAACAACTAAACCGTACCTACTCATAATTTATTTTAAAAAAAACGTATAATAAAAAAGTATGTTCACATCCATATCCCCGAAGAAGTAGGCAGAGGCTCAATCAAGGTACGTACGACTAGCTGAAGGCACTTAATCCTATAATGTGAAAGGTAGCAAGCCCATCGCTAACCGGACACATATCCAATCCCGGGCAACGCTATTTTTAATAGAAAATTGAAAATACTCTTTTTCTATTTTTTTGTGGCCCGACCCAGGGTCGAACCCGGGATCTCAAGAAGTCAAGATCGACGCCGGACTGGTGGTCTAGCACCACAGAGGCAATAAATTAATAGATCTATTTTTAATAAAATGTTCAATAAATACGTATCTAAATCTTTACTTTAATAAATATAAATATAAAATAAAACAGATACAGGATTTTTGCTCGAAAGTTTTTTTACTGCTTCCTATAAAATTAAAACTGTATTTTTGTATTCAATTTAATAACATGAACATAATTTATTTGCGGAATGTGTGTAATATTCTGGTAATATGTTACAACAATATTAAAGCATACCAACATATTGTACCACATTTTGGTGTGCAAATATTGTAATATTTATATAAAACTCATATATTTTAATTTATGTAAAATATTTATATTTCTTATGAGTTTCATTATTTATTACCAAACATTTTAAAAGTGTAATTGAATTTAACCCTGTTAAACCTTGTACTACTACCGTTTCCAAACCTTGCTTCAGACAGGAGAAGCAACGACGAAACAAACTCTTCAGCAACCATAATATGTTTCAGCCTTCCTCCATTTTCATTACCATGTTCATACAAATTCTATAAGATAAGATAGTTTCCTTTTTTGTCATTTAGTTATGAAACCCTAAAAGCGAGTGAATAGCAGATTGTTAAGTAACGTTATTTAAATATCAAATAACCCAAACTAGAAGCTATTTAAAAAAACACTATTTTTGAAAAATAGGTTTACTTACTAATAAGTCAATTCTCTTTTTTTAACCGACTTCGAAAAAAAAGAGATTTTCAATTCGGGCAGTATATTTTTCTATGTACTCGTATGTACACCGATTTCTCCGAGATTTCTAAACCGATTTACGTAATTATTTTTTTGTTTGATGCTAAATAGTTTCTAATTGGTCCCAAAAACATTTGATTCAAGCAGGCCCCTTAGTTTTTATTTTATGAGTATTTTATCTACTTTCACCTATCCCGAGTTTTATGTTAATTTTTTTTATCCATATCAGCAATAAACTAAAAAGCATTAAATAAAGATAACTTAGGCTTGCGATAGGCTCACCACCTATCTCATTGTGGGACTTAGTATCTTCGGCTAGTCGTGGGTGCCCTGGTTGTGCCTCTGCCTACCTCTTCTGGTATATGGGCGTGAAGATACTTTACTTTACTTTAAAAATAACTACGTTAAAAAACCGTCATCAAAACTAAAAAGTAAAAATAAATAAAGATTTAATATTAGTTTTATACTACCTATTATTTATATGTGCTATTTACTAATACTAACTTAGTACCTAGGTAATTTTAATAAAAAAATAATATGTAATGTGTAAAGTAGGAATTCAACCCGTTAATTGCGCATGGTTAAATGTTAACGAATAAGTAAGTAGGGATATTATGCAAATATTAGTTGATAGCAGATCAGCACTAGGCTACTTTACGAGTAGGTAGTACTTATTATTATTTATAAGTAGTTCTTATCGTCAGCGCTTGGTGTAATTCCATTCCAGTCCATTTTAATAGTACCTAATAATATACTAGTGGTCAAACTACTAGTGGACGCCCGTTGGTCAAAATTCGACCGTAGTACATTTTAATATCTTGTTGATAAGAACGCCATCTTTATTTCTCAAGACCAACTGTTTTGTTTCCAAACTTTTTAGTGCGCCATCTGTGATATTTTATCGTTTCATTAATATACTCGTTTGTGTGTGTCAAATGCATAAAAGTGTGAGAAATGTGTTATTTATTGATTTAATATACTTTATAAGCACTGTTATTAAAAAATATTAGCATTCTGCACTTCTCCTACACATAAACTATGTATGTACCAAATTTTATGGTCCTACGTCCGCGCAATTTTCGTAAAAAGGGGTCCAAAGTTTTGGCATCACGTATTAATATATAGATCACTTGTAGATATTCCACGGCATATTTTTAACATTCCATTGAAGTTATTACAACTAAAGTTGTATTCAATATGTATTATTATTATTATATATGATACTAGCCGACCCGTCGAACTTCGTATTGCTGAACAATAAAAGTTGCTATGGAAAAATTTAAAGTTCCGTTTTTCCTATTTTCGCTGCACTGCACAAGATCCTACCAGCGAGAAAGGACAATGAAATTAGGTCACATTCCTAATGATAAAGTTTTATGTTTGTTGAAAAAACGATAAACTGCCTTAATTACACTAATCTTTCTTAATAACGCCAGACATAGCTAGAAATAGAAGTTAATAGTGAACACTATCAAATTAGTTTACTTTTCAAACAAGGCGAGATGTTTTCTTAGTCTTTTGAATAGAGTAAGTCTTAGTATTAAATAGGATAAATCAGTTTAAACGAAATGTTACTAAATAATTAGTAATTTTACTAACCTGCTGAAACTTTGGTAATTGAGCTAGGTCTTTGATCGGATTGTGATCAATCTTGAGGACTTCCAAATCATTATGGACACTATAGCCGACGACCACTTTTCCCCGAATAATATTGAGAACTTCGTTTCTTGCCTGATTAAAATCGATTCCTTTTCGAATTTCACTTTCGGTAATTCCAGTTACAAATGTGCGATAATCAGTTATAGGTACAGTTGGTTTAACGTAGGAATTGAACAGTACATACTCGTTTGAATCGACTATCGAAACACGAGCAAGAATATTTACTCTTTTTCCTGCCACCACACCTTCAACCATTTCGCAATCAATAGCCACGACTGACATAATGAAATATTTGATAAAATAACGTAGAGTACTTAATGACCAATACAAAATTTGAGAACAAAATAAAATCCAACTTAGATACCACGGTAATATTATCTTAGATACTGTGACAACTACGCTACAGCAGTTACAGTATTGAATGTTAATAAAAATTCGTTGGAAATTCTTTAAATAGTGACGCTATTATTATTATTACACGAAGAAGCTATTCAGCTATTCGATTTTCTTTTTATAAATACCTTCTCCTGGAAATAATTAGCACATCAAAAAAATATCGGAAACCTTTTATTGGTCTATCCCTTCAGGCATCAAGTGAAATGGGGTTTCATTTATATATATCCGACCCCGCAAACTTCGTATCGCTTGTCTAATGCCAACACAATAGCTCCTAAAAGTTTGCATGGAAAAAATATTTTCTTTTTGTTGCCCGAATCCGGGACTTCATGCAGTCAAGTCCAACACCTGGCCCGCTAGACTACAGACGACAATTATCACTAATAGTAATCTGTTATTTAAAGCTATTTTCGGTTTCAAAAAAGGCAGCTGTACTGTATAAAAAGTTAAAACCAATGAAGTCACCTTTTTTATTAAATTTTGAGATTTTATTAAATCCTGAGTGCTGGTTATGAGTTGGTTACTACATTTCTTTCTCTTATTCTCCCTGTGTTGGTCCGAGTGTCCTATGTAGAATAGGCTATCTGCTTTCCTATCAGATAGGTACCTCGCAAGAGGCAAATATAAGTTCAATAAGTAATTATCATCGTGACCACTGATGTTATTCTGCTGTGTAGCACTTGCCTGGGCAGGGAACCATCGTATCGTTTTGCGGCCGAAATGATAGTGTCATTTTGCGGTCCGAAGTGTAGGATAGCCAGAATATGTGCACGTTCGACCTAACACCACATGGTCTATAGACTTCGGTTGTCCCTTAGCATCAGGGTGACAATGTGCATATTCGGTATCTTATCCCGTAAAATAAGTTAAATGTATAATATCTATTTAAATTGTGCGCTTCGGCTATATTCGTCAGGCTTCGGAAATCCGAATGTACTTTAAAGGTATCTATCTATACAGAGTTGTTATTACATAATTAATAATTTCGCCTAAATTTAGATTAGGTCAACCAATTTAAAAATAAAAGTATAAAGTGTAAAAAGAGTAAAAATGTGAAGCCGAAGCGCATAATTTAAATAGTAGTACCTACTATATATCTCTATGTAGATAAGTACATAATATACGTTCTATATATCCATGATCAGTCGCAGCGATGGCCACAAAGCTAGCGTTTAATTAAGTTCACGGTCCGCTTGTCCCGTATCAGTACTTATCTGTAGTTACCCCGTCACGGAACACGCAAATTGGTGGCGATTAAAAATAATTCCGTTCCTAATGTCATTCCTAACGACATTATCTGAGGACGCGATGCGAATAATTTATCTGTTATGGCATGTAGCAGAGAGAGAGTTAAAAGCACCCCTGGCGAGAAGTTTTCGTTTCCCGACCTATTTAATGTCATATTATAAATTTGTGCCTAGTATTTTTTTTTTAATGTTGGATATGTACCCGATTGGCGATAGGCTTGCCACCTATCACATGGTGGGACTTAGTGTCTTCGGCTAGTCGTGGGTGCCCTGGTTGTGCCTCTGCCTACCTATTCGGGGATATGGGCTTGAAGATACTTTTTTATTATTATATAGTCAACCAAACTGAACGGATGGACTAATTTTACTCATATTTTGTGGTGTTTTTTATTATCCATACAACCTGTTAGTAGCTGGTAATGTTAAGCGATATGAAGTTCGCGGGATAGGCTAGTCTGAAATAAAAAAGTATCAACTACTACGACACCCTCCACCACGATAATTTTAATCGATAAGCCGTGACACCCATTCGTGGATCTGCAACACAACACTATCACCTAGTTATGACTTGATTATCACCATTGGGCAATAGGGTCTGGTGTTAATATACTGCGACTAATAATATAATTATAATATAATTGTATATAATTATAATACTAAGTACATAATTAACCATTAACAGTAAACTTATTACTTTGAAAGAAATGTGTAAAATTTTAAATTCCTGATGTAAGGCAATTAGACATAAATGTATAACTAATCTATTAATTTATTTTTAACAATACACTAATTTAACAGGCTAGACCTAATTCAATATTGCTGCAAAAATATTTTTTTAAATTAATCTTTAAAGAAACAAATAAAAACACCTCAAATTTTAAAGGAAAAATAATCATCTCAGAGCGGATTTAAATCTACACCCTTTCGTCTCTCCCTGACAAATTCTCTTATCCATTTAAGCTACCTGCTAAATAATAACAAAACAAATAAATTGTCCATATTACTATATTTTTTATAGCAAATAAGAATTTGAACTAATTCCAAAAACCGATTCCATCATTTTAGGCATCCCTGTACATAATAAAAAAAAATCCTTTTGTAAGTTATATTGCCACATATAGACACACAATACTTGGCACTTATAACTCTCCTTTTTTTCTTTAGGTGTTAGAAAGTTAAAAGAGCCTACACATGTAAAAGGTTGTAATTAGATAAAACTAAGCTGTTAAAAAGACATGACAGTTTAGCTGACGACAACACCACTAGAATCGTTTATTTCAGTTATTTTTCGCCTCTGTGGTCTAGCGGTCCGGGTGTTGGACTTGACTGCATGAGGTCCTGGGTTCGAATCCCGGGTCGGCCAACATAAACAAAAATTGGATTTTTCCAATTTTCTAATAAAAAAAAATGTTGGTCGGCATTGGAAATATGCCCGGTTGGCCATAGGCTTGCCACCTATCACATTGTGGGGCTTAGTGTCTTCGGCTAGTCGTGGGTGCCTTGGTTGTACCTCTGCCTACCTCTTCGGGAAAATGGGCGTGAAGATACTTTTTTTTTTAAAGCATCTGGTGCTATGGTTAAGTTTTCCGGGGCAGTTCTGAAAAGATATTCAGTATTTGTTTTACAAATAAGAGCCCTACGAGCGATTTACACCTTTGCCTATGAAATATATAACTTAACTGCACTAAGACTGTAAATACAAAAAAACTTGCTCTGCATACGTCAGTACAAACATGAAATGTCGTCTTTGAACAGAATAATCTGCTAAACTACTGAACAGATTTTGATTATCTATAATTTAGTAACATTTAAAGCTTTATTTCGAGTTTTATGCCGCCATCTAAGCATAATTCTATACGTCTATTCGTTTGTTATACGCTTCGTTTTACTGATTTCCATATCAATACGCATATAGTTAAAGATCCGATCTCAGATTCTAAATTTTTTTAAAATAAACTCCCTTACGAAATTTTGTGTGAAATCTGGCTTACGATGATGAAGTCGTTGATCGTTTGATAGATAGTTAATAAAAAAAAACTAGGCTATTAAAATTTTAAGCAGATAGATTTCAGATTGACATAAGATAAAAAAGTATCTTCACGCCCATATCACCGAAGAGGTAGGCAAAGGCATAAGCAGGGCACCCACGACTAGCCGAAGACACAAGTCCAACAACGTGATAAGTGGCAAACCTGTCGCCAACTAGGCACATATCCAATCCCGAATAACTTTTTTTTAATAGAAAATTGGAAAGAATTCGTACCTGGGACCTCAAGCAGTTAAATACAACAACTAAACCGCTAGATCACAGAGATAAGATATGTTCTTCAGAAGCGAGAGAAACCTTGGAAAACTAGAATCAGACTTTACGTAACTATTTTCCAAACATCACGTATTATGCACGTATGCACCTACATAAGTAGATGTACTTAGGGCTTCAGTTGAATCGGCGAGGCTCGGCTCATTATGCAACATACCATACAGGCACCGGTCTGTCATTATAGCAAATGGGGGCAAATTGCCCATGTCTAACGCACTACCGCCGACAGCTAATGCCGAATGGTGGTAAAATCATGAACTCGAATAGTTACAGCAACATATGCTAATGAGGAACGAGAAACGTCACGCGTTTTGTTAATCTATGGTCTATCATGGCCGCCGCTCCTCGAGGTAGCAATGTATAAAACTCATTCGTGTTACTTGGGTACGATTACCGATAGGAGCAAGCTTATTTATTTTATTATTCAATTAGTGGCCGGCCCCTGCTTCGCACGGGTATAAAATAGACATATATACCAACCTCTTCAATCACTTTATCTATTAAAAAACTACGTCAAAATATGTTGTGTAGTTTTAAAGTTATAAGCATACAAAGGAATATAGTGATAGAGGAAGCGACTTTTGTTTTATGCTATGTAGTGACTGGCAATTGATATTTCCAACTCAAGTCTCTTTAAAAAAGAATTTCTAGACATCTAGCTTCCGATTCCGATTTCAATTTGAGCTTAATACATTTCTATCGTCGATCCTTTCCTTCCCTTCCCTTTCCTTTCCTCTCTCGAACTTCCTTCAGGTGAGAAGAGGTTCATTATATTAAGTGATAAAACAAAACTTATTTTTCTGTAAAACCTGTTTTTTAGCCGTCTGTGTCAGACTGTAAGAAGATTACCGGATCAACTAATGTTTTAAAGAAATATTAACTTAAATATTATCGATTTTTTTATCGATTTCATTTGAAAACACATTGTCATATACCAGTGTATATATTACTGATAATATATTACTGAAATTGACTGGAATAGGTAAGGCGGTGGTACCAATCCGGGTGAGCCGCTGCGAAACTCTACCACCTAGTAGGTTCTCACGGTGTTAGTAACGGTACACCTATGCTCTCCTTTTACACACTGCCAGGCAAGAAGGCAGATGGTCTATTCTGCAAAGGAGCCAGGACCAACACGGGGATAATATATAAGTATGTATATCTTGGTTGTGCTTTTAGCACGGATGAAAGGTACACGGTGGATGTAGAAAGGGGAGTGTCTGCAAGGAATAGTGAAAGCTATTTTATAACGAGGTTTTGAGTCAAAGTGCTACACTCGTTTCGTATAACTCTGTGCTTATTCCAACGTTGTTGTTTGGTTAGAGTTGAGTATGTCAGAAGAAGTATGAGAGTAGGATAAATGCATTCAAAAAGAGGGACTGACCGTTTCATAACAATAAGATCCGAAAAAGAATGGGATTGAAAGAAAGTGTTGGTACTAAAATGAGAAAAGGTATGCTCCGCTGGTTCGGTCATGTGGAAAGAATGACAGATGAACGATTGACAGAGCAGATATACAATGCGAATGTGGATGGATGTAGGTACCCGGGGAGACCAAGGTTGACATTCCACGATCAGATCGCTCGAGTGCTATCCGAAAGTGGTGCTAAGAGTCTCCGAAAGGAAAAACCGGCGTGTTTATATGAAAAGGGTTATTAATGTGGAGGAAATCAACCAGGTCTGCCATTTTCGTGAGGTTTTTTTCTCGATACTCTCT
>NJDC01006285.1:95518-109594 GCA_002245475.1 Calephelis virginiensis
AGGATAAATGCAGTCAAAAAGAGGGACTGACCGTTTCATAACAATAAGATCCGAAAAAGAATGGGATTGAAAGAAAGTGTTGGTACTACAATGAGAAAAGTTATGCTCCGCTGGTTCGGTCATGTGGAAAGAATGACAGATGAACGATTGACAGAGCAGATATACAATGCGAATGTGGATGGATGTAGGTACCCGGGGAAACGCAGCTGACATTCTACGATCAAATCGCTCGAGTGCTATCCGAAAGTGGCGCTAAAAGTCTCCGAAAGGAAAAACCGGCGTGTTTATATGAAAGGGGTTATTGATATGGCGGAAACCAACCAGGTCTGCCATTTTCGTGAGGTTTTTTACTCGATACTCTCTGCCTATCACATAAGAGACTTCACGTGAAGATAACATGTATGTATGTAATGTAATATACTTGACTTAAGAAATCTTAGTTGTCGAAGAGTTTGGTTTAGCCATTTCTTTCATGGCTGTCTAGGATTGAAAACGTTAAAATGGTTTAAAATAAATTATGAAGCTTGTAATAAATATAAAGAAATAATTAGTTTTAATAACAATTTATTAACTTCATTTGTACTGTCTACATTGATTTTTTTATTATTACCTTTTTAACCAAAGGTTGGCCTGGCTTGTGGAAACTAAAAAACTAGTTTTAAATATCAAAATCCTATTATCCTGTTAATATTATAAATGCAAAAGTTTGTTTGTGTATGTTTGTTACTCTTTCAGGCTCGAATAGCTGAATGTGAACTGAACCGAACTCGAATGTGACCTGGATTAACATATAGGCTACTTTTAATGCAGATCGCACAGCATTCGCCTCTTTGGTCTAGTGGTCCAAATGTTGGACTTGACTTCATGAGGTCGCGGGTTTAAATCCCGGGTCGGGCAAACAAAAAGAAAATGTGATTTTCCCAATTTTCTAATAAAAAATGGTGCTCGGGATTGGATATGTGCCCGATTTGCGATATGCTTGACCACCTATCATGTTGTGGGATTTAGTGTCTTCGGCTAGCCGTAGGTGCCCTGGTTGTGCCTCTGCCATACCTCTTACACCGTTTTATCACACAACAGATAGTATTATATAAATGTTTTATTTATATAAATATCAAATAAATATTTGTACGCCACAATGTTATAGATTTTTTTTGTAAAAACTTCTTGATATATAATATATTCATGGTTGACAGTTAAAAGCCTATTTTTAAGACATTCGAAAACAACAAAATAGAACTTCCATTATTTTAAATTCAGTTTACAGATAATACTATTGAAGAGCTAACGCTCGCGCTGTTTGAACAAAATAAGGCAAGTTCCCTCTATAGGGTGACCTACTGGAACGAATGAGGTACAAAAGCATATGTTTTGAGCACTAGAACACCCCTTATCATTTACCACATTACGTGTGTAATGATTATAGTAATCTGCTCATAAGGGAACAATGCACTCCGCTCAGACAGCCACCAAATACGTTGCATATACAGGACGTGCTAGATTCCATTCTTGATGCAATTTATTTAAAAACACTTGTACTTTCCACAATATATTTTATCATTTTTCATTTTTATGGTTTAGCCAACCGATTTCGCTATACAAGTATCATCAGGGCTATATAACAACTCAGTTGTTGTTGGCTAAACCATAAAAATAAAAAATGATAAAATATATTGTGGAAAGTACAAGTGTTTTAAATAAATTGCAACAGGACGTGCTCTTTTTTTAGTCGGAATTTTTTAGGATTGTTAATTGTTTCAATAATGGTTGACAGTTAGAAGTCTATTTTTAAGATACTCGGAAACAATAAAACAGAACTTCCATCATTTTTAATTTAGTTTACAGAAAATATTAAAGAGATAACGCTGTTTGAACAAAATGAGGCAAGTTATAAATAAATAACATTAGACAAATGACACAACACCAATACCAAAGTAAATAAATTTGTTTGTATTATGTATGTCAATCAAAGTGTAATGATATATAAATGTTTTGTAAAAAATGCTTATGTAAATACGGTATCAAAACACTATGTACTAGGAATATGTACGATTCTGAATATATTTTTTATACCAATAGTAGAAGATCTGAACCTAAATCTATTTCACCGTACTGGTAATAATAGAATGAAACATATTTTATATTAAATTTTGTACATCAGAAGCCATATTAAAAAAGTATTGCCTGAAAAATCCTAAACGGAATATTTTAATTATTTTTGAAAAATATATTTTTCTTTTTTTTCGCCATTTTCGCAGAAAACCTATATAACCTTATTTGTAGTAGAACAGCCATTACGTTTATATATGTTTTTTTCTATTTTCCAATGAAAGGAAAGTAACTGGCATCGACATTCCTTTTTATACATGGTACCCGTTTTCAATATATTATTTAATATAATAAATTTTTGGTAAAACATATTTCATTCTATTATCAGCTAGGTGTAGATCATTTTAGGTTTGGATCTTAGACCAACATATAAGATAGTAAAAAAATAGACACCTTTCCTGATGAGAAGAAATTACATGAAACCGTCGATATTTGGCATCATAGATGTTACTAGTGAAACGGTACCATATGTCCTGGAGCTTAGGCCACGTCTAAAACTTTACTGACCACCCTACTCTCCAGCATGGAACATGATAAAGCTGATAACCGGTGATAAAGTGATAAGTATAGAAAAGGCGGTCGCAATCCAGACAAGCTGCTGCACAGCACTATACAACCTAATTATGACTGACTAGATATTGATCGCGGTGTTAGCACTGCCTTTCCTATTTATGCCGGCGTTCAGTGCTCGTAATACTCCGGACTGGAGTTCTGAGCTGGTGGTAATCTTGCCCACGTGTTAGTTTTACACAAAAAACCACAAAATGCTTAACACCCAAGGGTTTGCAATGATACGACGTTTCCTTGACAAAGAATGTTTATCATTTACTATCGGAAATTTATTCTTAAAATAGTATAAAATTAAGTTATAGATATATCATCTATTTTCCGTATTTTTACAGTATTTATTTTATACATAATTAGCTGTTAGCCCTCGACTTCATCGGCATAGAATAGTTTTTATTAGTGATTTCCAAACAGACTTTCATTGCCTATTATAGTCTACTGGGGTTTGATTTTTTATAAAAAAAAAAACTTATATTTGAACTCGGATCTTTAGCAATATGCATATAAAATTCCATTTAAATCGGTTTAACGGTTTAGAAATTGAAGAACAAAAGACAAACAGAAAGAGAGCCACACTGTCGCATTTATAAAATTAAGTATGGAATTTAAAGACAAACAAACAATAGAATGGAGTATAATGTCAATATTTTAAACAAGGGTTTTTTGTAACTCTAATTTAATACTTCAGTAAGATGGTTACCAGACTTTTAAGCTAGAATTCAATAAGACTGGGTATTTATTTAAGAAAACTGATCCTTCCAAATTTTATGACATCAAACTCCTACCATTCTCTGCAAGCCTCTGCAAGAAGATGTAAGCAGAGGCACAACCAGAGCACCCACGACTAGCCGAAGACACTGAATCCCACAATGTGATAGATGGTAAGTCTATCGCCAACCGGGCACATACCCAAACCCGACCAACGTTACTTTTGTTAAAATATTGAAAATGCACACTTTTTATGTTTTTGTTGCCTGACCCAGGGATCAAACCCGGAACTTCAAGAGCCACAGAAAAGACCAAGGAGAGGAATTAATTGCTATTTGGAAAAATTAATTGAATGGAAAGGATTGTCAACATAATAAAATAGTTAAAGAGTCGGTTTTTGAAGTTTTACTTCGCTTAAAGTTTGACCAACGAGTTAAACAAACTATTAATCCGAATGAATCAATTCAGAACACCATGTATCTTGTTATTGTACAAACTTAATAGAAAATATGACCCTTTCACGTTCCACATAATTAAGGAGTGCAGAACAGGACAAAGAGCCGATCAGCTACATGTTGTTAACTGTTTTATTCCATCGAACGGTTGACAATAGTGGCACAAGGTACCCTTTCTTTGGCAATTTACTGAGCAGCGGGCTCCGGAAGTCGAGCCCTCACCCTGGAATTAGAGATCCTTAAGCACTCCAGGGTACATTTGTTATGGGGACTCCGCCCTCTAAGACTATAATGCTATACACGTGACACCTTGAAGACAAAATATTAAGATATTCAAAAAGTTTACTTTACAACTGTAATATGCAAATCTTAAGGCTTAAAACCGTTACTATAAGTTTGTATAGGAAATAAGCATTGTAGTACATAAGTCTAAGTGTTTACAATTTTCTCGGTTTTTCCTTAAGGGGCCATGTATGCTAAAATACGTCAGCAACATACTGTTTTTTTCATACAAAGGAATTATGAATCTTGGCGACAAAAATACACAAGATTAACATTAATTTGCTTTATAAGACTAGTATTTCCAAAACACGATTCATTTCACTTTGCTCGATAGAAAAAAATCAAAAAGTTAACCCTTTTTTGAAAGCAAAACCCATCTGTCTACTTCAATTATGAAAATATCGACACCAGATTTAACACAAACATAGATAAGTATTATACCTAAAAGATAACTGTTTCAGTTTTTATATTTTTTTTTCAAATTACTTTTATAGTGTCAAAAATAGTGATTTGGCGCTTACGACATTTACTTTAGAGCGCAATATTTCATAGTAATCATGGAACGGAGGCGTGCGCTGATTGGCTCTTCTGGCTGACTAAGTATGGGGCCTTAATATGAACCTTCTCTTGACAATAGCCAACACAACAATTTATTTATTTTTCCCATTTTCCCGGTTTTACTTTTTATGAAAACGTTTTTTGATAGTAACCAACAAAAAAAAATTGCAAAATTGGTCAATGCAATGTTCAGGCGAGATGAACCAATAACCACGTGAAATGAATATTCATCATCACTACATAGTATGTACCTTTGTAAGCTTAAATCTTAAAAACTACGCAACGGATTTTGATGCGGTTTTTGTAACAGACAAAGTAATTGCAGAAGAAGGTTTATATGTATATTTCATAACCGTGCGAAGCCGGGGCGCACCGCTAGTTTTTTTATATGTTATACAGGTAAATATTTTAAAGTAAACTAAAATTATTATAAACGTCTCTAATAATCTAATTATTATAAACTTGATTTCATGGGTCTCAGTTTCAATAGCCAGGTCGGGCAACAAAAAGGTGCTTTTCCAATTTTCTGGTAATAATAACGATGCCTGGAATTGGATATGTACTTGGTTGATGATAGGTTGACTTTTGATACATGTCACATTGTGTAACTTAGTGTCTTCGGCTAGTCGTGGGTACCCTGGTTTTGCCTTTGCCTACCTCTTCGAGAAAACGGGCGTGGGCGGGGACGAGGATCATACCTTACGTTTGCATTAATATTATTATTAAGAGTAAAATTTGGCACTTATCAGAACTTCATTGTTTTGATGAGTGCCAAATCCGAGAGAGCTAAATAACTTGCGAGGAGAGCTGCGGACACCTAGTATTTTCATTAAAAAAAAGTATCTTCACGCCCATATCCCCGAAGAGGTAGGCAGAGGTACAACCAAGGCACCCACGACTAGCCGAAGATACTAAGTCCCACAATGTGATAGGTGGCAAGCCTATCGCCAACCGGGCAAAATTCCAATCCCGACCAACATTTTTTTTTATTACAAAATTGGAAAAATCCAATTTTCTTTTTGTTGGCCGACCCGGGATTCGAACTCGGGACCTCATGCAGTCAAGTCCAACACCCGGACCGCTAGACCACAGAGGCGATTAATTAGTATTTTCATATAAACTTTTTACTGTTTCTGCTGTAATAAAAAAAGGTGGTCGGTTGATATTTGTGTGGAACAAAGTAATATTTGTTTTATGAAAATATTTACAATAAAGTTCTATATTATTATTACAAAGATAATCATTTTTATTTTAGAAATATTTGTGAGCTCAAGACCTTATGTCGTATCAGGTCGTATGTACATGTTTAACGCATCACTGAAAAAATCCTGGATCAATTTAAATATGATTTTAATATTTTAATGGTATTTCATGTTAAATACATACTTTTCTTAAAGTTTGGTTCGAAGATATTGGACAAATACATTCTTTATTTATACACTTACATTTTTATATTCTTTATAATCATATATGCATGCAAAAGTCTATCACGTTTTTATGCCTAAGCTACTAAATAAAAATATATCAAGTTTGACCGCCTCGTTTATCGAGGGGCGAGCGTACATGCCTAACTCCGCCTAGCAACTGCGATTCTCAGTTTCGATTCCCGACAGGAGCAGGCATTTGTATGATGAACATTTAGATGTCTGCATTTCCGGGGTTAGGTGTTTATTAAATGTATTCCGATATATATTTAGGTATTGCTATGTATTAAAATCGTTTACTAACACCTAAGTATAACACAAGCATATAATTTGCTTATTTTGGCGTAGATTTAATTTGTGTAACTTATTCAGGCATATTTATCATTTATATTGAAATAGTTGAAAATCCCAACAATAGTAGTATCTTCACGCCCATATCACTGAAGAGGTAGGCAGAGGCACAAACCGGGCACCCACGACTAGCCGAAGACACTAAGTCCCACAATGTGATAGGTGGCAAGCCTATCGCCAACTGGGCACATATCCTATCCCGATCAACATTTTTTTATCAGAAAATTGGAAAAATCCAATTTTCTTTATGTTGGCCGACCCGGGATTCGAACCCGGGACCTCATGCAGTCAATTCCAACACCCGGACCGCTAGACCACAGAGGCGATAATCCCAACAAAATTTACCTTTTACACCAATCACTTGGGTAGTCCCCGCAGTTTTTTTAAGTCATTGGCATAGACACGGCTATCAGCTAGCAAAGTATCCTGCTTAATAGCAAAGTCGGTAGGACTTCCAACTATGATATAATTATGTAGTAGTAAAGTATACTTACTTTATTACTTTCGTTTTTAGTCTATCATGTGGGTTTTATATAGTCATATATAGGGTCCTTTTAAAATACGACTTTTAGACATTCTTTAGTAAGTACATCTAATAAAAGATATCCACAAGAAAATTTACTTGATTATAATAGCTTTTGACTTTTTTACGAAAGGATTTACAGAATTCGAAACAGTGAAAAAGTGGAATAAAAAGAAAGTGTTGGTTCAGCAAAGGAAAGAACAACAGGTGGAAGTTTGACAAAGAAGATATACAAAGCGAATACGGATGTAGGTATTTTGAATATTATGTTTGTATGTGTTGGATACCCAGGGAGACCTAGGTTGACATTCCAGGATAAAATCGCTCAGGTTTTATCCGAGGTTGGTGTTAAGAGTCTGTAAAACCAGCTTGTTTGTATGAAAATACTATTTATTTTTTACTTTTTATGATATTGGAAGGCAAACAAGCAGACGGGTTTCCTGATGGTAAGAAATTCACGCTGCCTAGAGCCACCAAAGGTGGTAATGGTGCGTTGCCAAACTGACGCCGGGATGTTAGGCCTCAAGCAAAATTAAGTTTATCGGCTACCTTACCCTCCGAAACGGAACACGTCAACGGCAAGCATTGACGTTATGGCGTTAGGAATAGGTAAGGCGATGGTACCAATCCGGGCGAGTCACTGCGAAACTCTACCACCTAGAAGGATGTCACGGTGTTAGTGACGGAAAGCCTATGCTCGCCTTTTATAAGCTGCCTGGCAGGAAGGCAGATGATGCAAAGGAGCCCGGACGAACCCACACGGGGGAAAATAGTTATGAATTTGCAGGAAGATAGGCAGGTATGTAATGATCGTGAAATTTGGCACTCGATACTCTATGACTACTCTGTAAGGGATTTGGCGTGAAGATATATGTGAAGGTATGTATGAATTAAAGGGAGATTCTATAAGCGCTAAATAAAATAAAATAAAAACCTTTTAATCCTGTTACTTTTCATGTGGAAATCTTTTATCACATTTTCAAAAAAAATTTCGAGTTCAAAAAAACAAGGACGTTCTCCATTCGGCCGGTATCTTTTTTTACATATGTACACCGATTTCACCGAGATTTCTTAACCAATTTACGTAATTCTTTTTTTGTTTGATACGAAATAGTTTCGAATTGGTCCCATAAAAATTGATTCAGGTAGGCCTATTAGTTTTAATTTAATTAGCATTTTTTATCTACTTTCACCTATCTCGATGTCTATTTTTATTAAATTAAATAATTTCAGCAATAAACTAAAAAGTATTAAATAAAAATAACTTCGTTAAAAAACCGACTTAAACTAATAATTATAAAATTGGCTTGGCACCGACTTCAAACATATTAGTAAATGGCACATAAATAATATGTATATAATTAATAATAAATCTTTATTATTTTTCACTTTTTGGTTTTGAAGTCTGTTTTTTAACGTAGTTATTTTTATACTGAACACGGGTTAAAAATATTGACATCTATTTTATAAGGACCTTATATTGTACCTTCACAAAGAAATTCATAATTGGTATACCTACTAAAAACATTTATGCCTCATAACATCAAATTTTATTTGAAATTTAAGATTACTCTCTGTTTTAAGTTCGCTGAAAGCTCTTGAACGATATTTCTAAGACGTTAATATTTATTAGAATAGAATAGATAGGAAGCGTTTGCCATTTGTCTAAAGACTCTGAATAGAAATGAGCTCGCTTTTTAACCGACTCGTAAAAAGGAGGTTATCTATTCGAGAGTATGACTTTTTTTGCATGTTTTTCACGCGATTACTCGGTCAATAACCAACCGATTTTGATGATTCTTTCAGAAAGATAGATGATGATACCGAGGTGGTCCTATATTAATTTTACCGTGATCCGACCAGTGGTTTTTAAATTATACTTAACAATGTTAAAAATATTTTTTTTTTGTTATCTATTTAAGTATTTCTATGTAAGTAATTACAATTGTTGACTGACAGCCATAACAAAAGAAAATGATTTGCTTTCTTTGGGGTTAAATTCAATTTATGTAACATGTTCTGGGATATTTGTTTATCATCATTATTATACTACTATTATTTACTATTATTATACTACTATTATTTACCTATCTTGACCAATATGTGAAAAAAATATGCAATAATAAGTGTAACTCAAGAACTAGATACTAGTTAAATGTTGATAAAGTGTATGTAGGACCATTGAAATATTGGTACCTACCATTGGTAACTACCCAATGAAATAGTTGGAGTCGGGTTTTACAGTTTTACTGATCTTAATCGCCTCTGTGGTCTAGCGGTTCTGTTGTAGGACTTGACTGCATGAGGTCCCGAGTTCGAATCTCGAGTCGGGCAAAAAAAGAAAATTGGGTTTTTACAATTATCTAATAAAAAAATGTTGCTCGGGATTGGAAATGTACTCGATTGGCGACAGGCTTGCCACCTATCACACTGTGGGACTTAATGTCTTTGGCTAGTCGTGGGTGCCCTGGTTCTGCCTCTGCCTAAGCCCTTCGGGAATATGGGAGTGTAGATACTGATCTTAATCGCCTCTGTGGTCTAGCGGTTCTGTCGTAGGACTTGACTGCATGAGGTCCCGAGTTCGAATCTCGGGTCGGGCAAAAAAAGAAAATTGGGTTTTTACAATTATCTAATAAAAAAATGTTGCTCGGGATTGGAAATGTGCTCGATTGGCGACAGGCTTGCCACCTATCACAATGTGGGACTTAATGTCTTTGGCTAGTCGTGGGTGCCCTGGTTCTGCCTACACCCTTCGGGAATATGGGCGTGTAGATACTGATCTTAATTATTGCTGTTAGTTATTGAATTGCGCTTAGTTACTTGTTTGTTGTGTCTCCTTATATAAATAAAACAAAGAAGACACGACAGACGCCAGACAAGTGACCAAAATGATCCCATTAATCCTCCAATGACCTTGTACAAGACCGAGCTACCTTATCATTACCGAATTACCGGCACCTTGCCTATACTTAGCTCAAACCCGAACCATGGCGATTTAAATAAAATATCCAAATCACCCCATAGTCTCTCAACAAACCTGACCATAAACACCAACATTAACTTGAATCGCTAATAAAATTAACTATAATACGTAATTTTAGTTAATTTAGGAGCAATCATGTCTGAATCATGGCGAATTATAAGTACAAATTGTATATGAATTAATATTTAGGTGAATCTCCGTTTGTAATAGGATAATGTGTTTCGGTGTGTATTTAAATATAATAAGCAAATTTTACGAATTTGGTTCGAGAATCGTGATTCATCTATAAACATACAATAAAAATAAATATAAATAAAAATAAATTTTATTTTCACAGCTTATTTTTTTTTTGGGTTGGCTGGAAGAAATTTCTTTAGTTAGAGATAAGCTCGCCTTTTGTGCATTTTTAACTTCTCGTGTATTTTGTGTTTTTTAATTTTTGTGTGCAATAAAGTGTTAAATAAATAAATAAAAAATAAATAAAAATCATCTTTGCATTAATTCCTACTAATTATGCATATTACAATGTATAACTGCTTAATCTATTTTAGTGATGTTTAGTTTATAAATAAACTAGATCAGGGATCGGAGCTTAGGATAATTTTTATGATATTAGAAGGCAAACAAACAGGCGGATTTCCTTACGGTAAGAAAGAGACATAGAAGGTGGTAATGGTGCGTTGCTAGCCTTAGGCCTCGAACAATAGTTAGTTTAGCGGCTTCCTTAACCTCTGAACCGGAACACGTCAACAGCAAGGGCTGACATTATGGCGGAAGGAGTAGGTAAGGAGGTGGTAACAATCCGGGCGACTTGCTGCGAGACTCTACCACCTAGTCAGTTGTCACTGTATTAGTGACGGTAAGCCTATGCTCGCCTTTTACGAGCTACCTGGCAGGAAGGCAGATGGATTATTCTGTAAAGGAGCTCGGACCAATAGGGTTTTTTTTTTTCACGATAGTAATGGTTTCCGTGTGAAATATAAGTAGCTTTCTTGAGCACCAGCTAGTAACAGTATAAGTATGTCTGTTTTTCTCTCATATTTAAACCGCTGAACCGATTTGGATGAAAAATGGCACAAACATAGTAGAAGACTCAAGATCAAACATAAGTTTTTATTCAGGCCGTGTATGTGATCCTCGACAATAAAAAACTATAAGACTCGAGCTAAGTCCGGAGAATACTTTTCAGAAATACACTTATTATTACACCGGAATAGGTTGCTGGCACAAATTGTAACTTATAACAGTTTTGTTGACATCGGTATGTGGCAAATTATCACGTTCTGGTGGTAAACTTGGCTGGGTACTGGATTTTTGAATTAATGCAAACAGTCACTAGACTACCGCGTTAGAGGTGCTCTCCGGTGTCGTATTCTGTGTTGGAGGCTAAGGTAACTGGCAGAATCTATTCCAATTCCGACTCCAATGTCATCGGACTTTTTTTGATTTTTTTATGATATTGGAAGGCAAACAAGCAGACAGATTTCCTGATGGAAAGAAATTCACGCCGCCTAGAGACACCAAAGGTGGAAATGATGAGTTGCCAACCTAAGGCTGGGATGTGTTATGCCTTGAGCAAAATTAAGTTTACCGGCTACCTTACCCTCCAAACCGGGACACGTCATGACGTTATACGTAATAGGTAAGGCGGTGGTACCAATCCGGGTGAGTCGCTGCGAAACTCTACCACCTAGTCACGGTGTTAGTGAAGGTAAACCTGTTCTCGCCTTTTACGAGCTGCCTTGCAGGAAGTCTATTCTGCAAAGGAGCCAGGACCAACACGGGGAAAAAAATCCATCATCTAGTCACTTAAAAAAATATATAAAATAATCCCTAAATTAGAACCACCTTCAGAAAAAAGAAACATCAAAATCTGTTTGTTATTGTTAGGTGATCGCGTAGCAAATATAAAAACAGACGGACGAATTGATAACCTTTTCCTTTAAAGTAGGTTAAATGTCATCGGTGCAAATCTGTTATGAACGTCAGTATATCTATCTGATTGGTTGCCATGCCAGTTGATATCATTTAACATTTTATTATTTAATTAGTAATATCAATGTAAGAATATGATATTACATGATTCTCATACATTTGTTTTAAATTTTAGAAAAGTAGCTTACCTGTTCCTTTTTCTTTGTTCTTAAGGGTGTGGGCATCTGACATGATCTGACAAGTCAAATTTAAATGAATGATTGAATTATAAATTGACAAAATAGAGGTTACAATATTCAAAATTAGTCATTAGTCGTCATAAAAAGTAATGTCAGGGTCAGCGTAAAGCGGTGACCTCCTTACTTAATTAGAACTACACGATACACTAATTACTTCATGAAGCTTGTGCACTTTAACTTAACAAAATTGTACAAAATGCTACCACAAATTGCTCATTTTACTCAATATATAGACGAAATTGAATAAAAGCGAAAACAATGAAACCAACTATTGTCTCGATTGCGCCAAAACTCAGCAGGAGTATATCCTTTTTTCAATCTTTAAATCGTATCTTCATGCTATCCATACTTCCATAGATACTGTGTTCCCCTACTCCATAACACTACACCGTCGCCGCCGGTCTCGGCGACGAAGACTCTCTTGCGCCCGGCGCCTAACGCCGAGCGACGAGCCACAAATACTCCTCCACCAAGTCCACCCAGTAACCAGAACGCAGCACCAAGTCGAGGTACGGTCTCCCGGGAGGCAGCCCTAGGTGGTGGCGTTGTAGGTAACAGCCCGATCCATCTAAATAATGATGTCTCGGGCTGAGCACTGTGCTCGGCCCACAAAATTCGGTGAAGTTGTAAAAAATCGTAAGATTAGCAACAAATTAGTCATTCAAAAAAAAAAGAAAGTTCCCCTACTAAGTGCAAAACAAAGACACTTTCAGCTGTCTGTCCATATGTATGCTTAGTTCTTTTAAACTACGCAATAGATATTGATTCAATTATTTCTAATAATTAGAGTAATTAAAGAAGAGTGTTTACATGTATAATACCAAGAAAGTTTTATCCACTCTTTTGAAGCTGGGACGGGTTGCTAACATTATAAATGCGCAAGTCTGTCTGTTACGCTTTCAAGGCTAAGCCGCTGAACCGATTTCGAAAAAGTTTGCTTTGCAAATACTTAGTTAATGTCCTGAGCACAAACAAATGCTACTTTTTACAAAAATAAGTCCCCAAATAACATCAGGGGGTCGGAACTTTATATAAAAATCATAACTATTATACGATAACGAAGCCGCGGGTAAAAAACTAGTCATATAATAATTTAAGCCCTGATGCTGATAAGGAATGTGAACGGGTAGTTAACTAGTCGTATAATTATGTAGAAAAAAAAATCAAACAAAACAGTAGGTTCTAGTTGACCGAGTGGCTAGCGTACACGCCTAACTACACCGATCAACCGCGAGGATCGGGTTCGATTTCCGACGGGGGCAGGAATTTATGTGATCAACATTTAGATGTCTGCATTTCCGGGTCTGGGTGTTTATTAAATTTATTCTGGTATCTATTTAAGTTTGTTTATCCTATAAATATAATAAATGCGAAAGTTTGTAAGTATGGATGTATGGATGTTTGTTACTCTTTCACGCTCGAATGGCTGAACGGATTTGTCTGAAATTTGGAAGACAGATAGATTGTGACCTGGATTAACATATAGGCTATTTTTAATCCCGATCGCACACCGGGTTTCTGTGAAAACGCGGACGAAGCCGCAGGTAGCAGCTAGTGTATTAATATCGTTGATTACCACCCATAACACAAGCTTATATATTATGCTTACTTTGGAGTCAGATTCAGTTTGTGTAACTTGTCCAAGAATATTTATTTATTTATTAATATTTATCCCTATACGAGTCTGTATGTAAGTGCCCTATTTTAAACAGCCTCCAAAAAGAGTAGGTTACCAATTCGACTGTATTTTCTTTTTTTATGTTTGTTAAGTAATTTCTCGGCCAACCAATAATTAACCGATTTCAATTTTTTTGGAAAGGTACGTCACAATTCCCGTACATTCTATAGATACCTATTAATTTTATCTTGATCCGATAATTATGCAAATGCAAACATATCGTCCAGATAGACGAAAATGTATGAATTATTAGTACCTATAATA
>NJDC01006285.1:110982-125848 GCA_002245475.1 Calephelis virginiensis
GCCTGTCTGTTACGCTTTCAAGGCTAAGCCGCTGAACCGATTTCGAGAAAGTTTGCTTTGCAAATACTTAGTTAATGTCCCGAGCACAAACAATTGCTACTTTTTACAATAATAAGTCCCCAAATAACATCAGGGGATCGGAACTTTATATAAAAATCATAACTATTATACGATAACGAAGCCGCGGGTAAAAAACTAGTCATATAATAATTTAAGCCCTGATGCTGATAAGGAATGTGAACGGGTAGTTAGCTGGTCGTATAATTATGTAGAAAAAAAATCAAACAAAACAGTAGGTACTAGTTGATCGAGTGGCTAGCGTACACGCCTAACTACACCGATCAACCGCGAGGATCGGGTTTGATTCCCGACGGGGGCAGGAATTTATGTGATTAACATTTAGATGTCTGCATTTCCGGGTCTGGGTGTTTATTAAATTTATTCTGGTATCTATTTAAGTTTGTCTATGTATCAATATAATTGATTACTACCCATAACACAAGCATATAATATGGTTACTTTGGAGTTAGATTCAATTTGTGTAACTTGTCCAAGAATTTTTATTTATTAATATTTATCCCTATACGAGTCAGTATGTAAGTGCCCTATTTTAAACCAAAAAGAGCAGGTTACTAATTCGACTGTATTTTCTTTTTTTATGTTTGTTAAGTAATTTCTCGGCCAACCAATAATTAACCGATTTCAATTTTTTTGGAAAGGTAGGTCACAATTCCCGTACAGAATGTACGGGAATTGTGATAAATACCTATTAATTTTATCTTGATCCGATAATTATGCAAATGCAAACATATCGTCCAGATAGACGAAAATGTATGAATTATTAGTACCTATAATACAAAAGTACTAGTGGAGTGTTGATGATAATAAGTATAGCGGTCCGGGTGTTGGACTTGACTGTATGAGGTCCCGGGTTCGAATCCCGGGTCGGCCAACAAAAAGAAAATTGAGTTTTTCCAATTTTCTAATAAAAAAATGTTGGTCGGGATTGGAAATGTGCCCGCTTGGCGATAGGCTTGCCACCTATCACATTGTGGGACTTAGTGTCTTCGGCTAGTCGTGGATGTCTTGGTTGTACCTCTGCCTAACGCTTCGGGGATATGGGCGTGAAGATACTTTTTACTTTAGTAATAATTGATCGCCAATAAATTGCTTCACAGATTGGCGAACCTTGTATTGTGTTATCTAGATGTAAGTTATTTAGACAAATAAAATAAAAAAATAAGTGGCAGCATTTCGGAATCGTTTGCTGTCTTTCGAAAAAATAATTATCAAATCGCAACCAGATGATGAAATAATTGGAGTCTTCACGCCCATATCCCCGAAGAGGTAGGCAGACGTACAACCAAGGCACCCACGAGTAGCCGAAGACACTTAGTCCCACAATGTGATAGGCGGCAAGCCTATCGCCAACCGGGCACATTTCCAATCCGGACCAACATTTTTTTTTTATTAGAAAATTGGAAAAATCCAATTTTCTTTTTGTTGGCCGACCAACAGTCCAATTTTCTTTTTGTTGGATAATTGGAGTCGATTACGGTAAACTGCGTTTAAATTATTTTGTTTCATCTCCTTTTTTTTCTCCAATCCAATAATTAAGTAATGAAATACTGCTTACTATTATTAATGGATTCTAAGTTAATCATTTACAGAGAGATAGTACTAAAAGGTTTCTTCCACGGAACCCTAAAAAGGTTAGCTAGGTTGCATGTGCTACGGCAGGAGGCGTGTAGCACTTGTCCAATAGGAAGCCAGAATGCAGCCATACTTAAAAACGTTTTTTTCTTTACTGATGAATCTTTAATCGATTCATTTCGCGTAATGGAATTTTGGCAGCTCTTTTGATACGAAGAAAATCAGGGAAAGAACAGTGTTTGTAGATTAGAGACTTTAAGATTTTAAAGAGGAGGTTCTCAATTCGATTTTATGTTTTTATTGTAAGTAATTCAACCAATTATGAATGGATTTTGATGTTTTTGGGGTAACATAGCCTGTAGCATTATGTTTTAGACATCTCATACCTATTGATCAATCACTTGGATTGTATCCGAGGGTGGTAGGTATCTAGAGTTTTCGAAACCAGTGTGTGGTAGCTAGGCGGATTTGACACTTGATACTCTATGCCAACTTCATAAGGGACTTGGCGTGAAGACATGTATGTACTCTGTATAACCTTTCTCAAGAACTGAGCTATAATATTATTACAAATTTTACTGATAGAGCGGGTATGCCGTTCTCGCTAATTTTCTGTTTAGGTTCAAGCTGATTTCTTATTTATGTAAGTCTTTAACTGGGGTGCGCCAAAATTCGCCTAAAATTCCAACTCTTACAATTAGAACTCCGTAAATCATCGTCCTATTTTTTTTTATCCTAACAACCACTGTTCCTAACTAAGTACTCTGTTTCTAAGGTTCATCGTTCGGAATCATTCAAATTCATATTGTCATTAGGAATAAACTTTTAATATACTTACCTACTAATCTTTTATATAAAAGTGTTGTGTCACAATGTCCTCCGAAACGGCTTTACCGACTTTCACCAAATTTTATAGGCATATTCAGTAGATCAGAGAATCAGCTACTATCTATTTTTCAAAAACCTAAATGATAGGGGAGACCGAGGTGAGTTGTGACAGAGGAGAGTTGTGACATCGTCGTTTTTGGGCATCTGTAAACTGTTTGTGAATTCGCAATAGTGAACGTTTCCTATCTCGAGACTTGAACTGATAAACGGACACTACTGCGAGCTCAATATCTGGTAATAGGTTCTTAAAAATGAACGATGTTACAACTCGCCTCTGTCATAACTCACCTCGGTCTCTCCTATTGGTGACTCACCCCATTTTTTTACTAAATCACATTAAAAAATAGCAGAAAAACGTCTACCAGGTCATCTAGTACATACATACATACATATCTTCACGCCAAGTCCCTTACGGGGTAGGCAGAGAGTATCGAGTGCCAGACCTCACGATCCTGTCAAACCTGTCTTGCTTCCTTCACATTCATAACCCTTTTCATACATACACGCCGGTTTCGGAGACTCTTGACACCACCCTCGGATAATGTCCAATTGATCTGATCGTGAAATGTCAGCCTTGGTCTCGCATTTTAACACCAACACTATCTTTCAATCCCACTCTTTCTCGGATCTCACTGTTACGAATGCGGTCAGCGAGCGTTACACCACAGATTTTCCGTAGTGCTCTCATTTCGACCGCATTTATCCTACTTTCATGTTCTTTCTGACATACCCAACTCTCGCTTCCATCCAATAACGAATAAGCACAGAATTATTAAGTGAGTCTAGCTTTTTGACTCAAAACCTCGCTTTGGAATAGCTTACCCAACGCTCCATTCACACTATTCCCTGCACTCACTCTCCTCGCTACATCCGCGGTGTACCTTCCATCCCAGCTAAAAGCACTACTAAGATATACAATTTCATTCACTTGTTCCAGCACTACATCATCAACCAAAACTCTTACATCCGTTCTGGCTACGTCTCTTTCAAACACCATTATTTTGGTTTTCATCGCATTCAAATGTAAGCCCCTTTCTTTACAATCTCCTTCCATAACTGTGACCAGTGTTTGCAGCTCAGATGGTGTAGAGCCCAAAAGTACAGCATCATCTGCATAAAGCATCTAGTATACTTATAAAATACGTACCGTAAGCGAGCGAAGTGGCGTAACCATGCGCAGCGTGCCGCAGCAGCGCGATTGGTCGCCGAGCGGTTAATAATTGTAAAAATCACTCTAATCCTTTTAATTGTTTTAAACATAATATGTACATGTAGGAATTGTGAAATTATGTTTAACGAATTGAGATAAGACACACATTGGTCATTGAATGTCTCGCCTAAAAAAAAAAAACACGTGTTTAACTAAACACTGTCTAAAATTGAAATCCAACCAACTTGCTACACATGGTTGAAGTGGCAGTATGATATTACTAATAGATAGTTGGAAATCCAATTTTAGACAGTTTCTAATAAAACACGTATTCTTATTCAACATTCTTGTCGTTAAAGTGTTCCAGTTTGGAGGGTAAGGTAGCCGGTAAAATTACTTTTGCTCGAAGCCTAGCATCCCGGCCTCAGGTTAGCAACGCACCATTACCACCTTTAGTGTCTCTAGGCGGCGTGAATTTCTTACCATCAGGAAATCCGTCTGCTTGTTTGCCTTCCAATATAAAAAAAAACTGCAAGTGTTTAATTTTTTTACTAGTATGACGGTAAGAACTTTCATTATTTTGAATTTAGATAAATTAAACATTGTACCTACAATTGTAATTTATACATTCTTTCTGTGTTGGTTTGGTCATTTTAAAATTATAGACCATCTGCCTCCTGTACTAGGTGGTAGAGTTTCGCAGCGGCTCGCCCGGTTTGGTACCACCGTCTTACCTATTCCTGCCATCATAACGTCAGTGCTTGCCGTCGACGTGTTGCGGTTCGGAGGGTAATGTAGCCCGTAAACTTACTTTTGCTCGAGGCCTCACATCCCGGCCTCAGGTTGGCAACGCATCATTACCACCTTTGGTGTCTCTTTTGTTTGTCTTCTAGTACCATAGAAAAAAAAATACATTTTAATTATAAATTCTATTACATCAAATTGATGATAATTTTCTTTCCGGAATCTGAATATGTATAAAAATGTTATGAAAGATGTATGGATATAAGGGTTATAAAAAAAAACAGTAGGAATAAAATATATTTTAATTAATGCCATCATTTATTAAAATTTTCGAAAACAAATGTGTTATAGGTACGAGACATCGTCGGTTAACGGAAATTGTACGAATAAATAAATGTTAGGAATACTGATCTTTAAAAATACCAATTCTAACGTTCTTTATCCAAAATCGTTCTTCTTCGGTAGAAAGAACAATTTTTGATAAAGAATTTGAGGCAATATTGACCCCTTGAAATTATTTAGGTTTTCTACTCCTCTTTCTTATTCCTATAAAAGATATTAATATTATTAAGTATAAATAGTGCGTTCCCCGTGATCTAACTGTCCGGCGTCGGACTTGACTTCTTGAAGTCTCTTTTCTTAAAATTCGCAAAGGATACTACTTACTACCTACTACCTACTACCTACTTTTTTTGGTTCAGTTCAGTTTCTTAGTTTTGTGAACTATTGTTTGAAACATTTTAATATCGCTATTTTTTTTTTGTGATATTGGAAGGCAAACAAGCAGGCGGATTTCCTGATGGAAAGAAATTCACGCCGCCTAGAGACACCAAAGGTGGTAATGGTGCGTTGCCAACCTAAGGCCAGGATGTTAGGCCTCGAGCAAAAGTAAGTTTACTGGCTACCTTAACCTCCGAACCGGAACACGTCATGACTTTATGGCGGTAGGAATAGGTAAGGCGGTGGTACTAATTCGGGCGAGTCGCTGCTAAGCTCTACCACCTAGTCAGATGTCACGGTGTTAGTAACGGTGAGCCTATGCTCGCTTTTTACGAGCTGCCTAGCAAGGAAGGCAGACGGTCTATTCTATTCGTATGCTAGCTTTATCTAGTTTCAATTTGTTAAAGGATTTTATTAGCAAACTTTCACAAGAAGCAGTATAGTTCATTGAAAGCATGCACTTGCTCGTATCTACTACTATTGTTCTCAGAAAGTTCCAGTAGATGGCAGTATTGTCAAAATATTTTTAAATCGCCTCTGTGGTCTAGCGGTTCAGGTGTTAGACTTGACTGTATGAGGTCCCGGGTTCGAATCCCAGGTCGGGTAACAAAAAGAAAATTTGGGTTTCCCAAGTTTCTGATAACGAAAAATCAAATAAAAATGTTGCTCGGGATTGGTTATGTGCCCGCTTAGCGGTAGGCTGGCCACATATCACAGTATAAGACTTAGTGCATAGATTATATTAATACGTAGGCTAACTTAGTGTCTTCGGCTAGTCGTGGGTGCCCTGGTTGTGCCTCTGCCTACCTCTTCAGGGATATGGAATATGTACAATTACAATTAAATTAATGTAGTTTAAATAAATCTCAAATATAATGCTTATATGTATAAGTAAATAGCAGATTATTTTTTTAAAATAAGTAACTATTTGACTTCTCTTGTCTTTCTTTGGTACCTAAACATAATTGTTGATAATTGTACAACACAAACTATATTTTGTTAAACTGTAATTTTAAGTATTACCAGAGATTAGTAAATATAAATTGTCTTTGGTATTACCATAAAATGACTTGTATTTTAGGGGAAGTATATATTTTCTTGTAATTTCTTGGTAATATTATTTTACTCTTTTCATACATGACCCAATTTTTTGACACTTTCTTTCTTTCTTTCTTTAGGTTTTGGCATTCGCGTTAGCATTTTGCCATTAGTCAAGTAGAAATTTGCATCAATTTGCATCAAATTCACCAAAATTGGGATTCAATTATAATTAGTCATAAGTCGTCAATAAGTCATGTAAGGATCTTGGGTAAAGCTGGGGCCTCATAACTTACTAGTAAGGTATTTTGTGACTCAAGCTCATATAGTGCGATTTGGCGGCAACGAGGACATACGCGATACGCTAATTTCTTCATGATCATTTCATTTGTGCACTTTCACTGAACAAAGTTGTACAAATTTTTAGCAAAATTTACTAATTTCACTCAAAATAAACATGAAATTCAATAATCATGAAAAAACTTCGATCGTCTGTTCTCTTAATGGCGCCAAAACCCTTGGGTCACAGATAATAATCATCAGTTTGATGCATTTCTTTTAACCTGTGGTTTTTTTTTAAGTTAATATGCCCCTTTCTGGGGCCGGCTAAGAGCTTTAGGCCATGCTGCGACGTCTTCCGTAATTAACCTGTGGTTTTAACCATTGTTTCAGCTGACGTAAACGTCAAACGTGTCAAAATAAAAAAAGTTGGATGACCGATGAAGACTAAAGTTCTATTTTTTTTTTTAGAAACTAAATTAATATTCAACCGAAGGTTGTCTTATTTATTTAATTAATGTTCTCCTTATGCTAGAAATCTGTTTTTTGTGTAAACTATCAAATTTTAAATTCAATTATTTGCGGGCCAATCTTAAAAACTTGCAAGGTTTGTCTTATTTATTATTGTTTTTTTTTCAAATATTGAACTAATAATGGCCTATATTTTTACTTATTTCATATTAAGGAAATCATCAATGGTCAAAAATGTTCTCTGCAAAAGTGTTTGAATAATGGAATAACTTTAGAATACAACACAAATAGGTGCATTCAAACCTCAAAGACTAAGGAAAAACTTATGTCAATGAAGATTATGAATTGACCCTGTTTTTAAGCCTAGTGATAAAGAAACTGCTTTAGTTTATTATTATGTAGAGTTACAATAACATAAAATTTTATAACTCTTAGTTTTATCATACAGTTCATATTTTTAATAATGAAAAATTATTGTGAATATTTTAACAATGATTGGGTTATTACATATAATATTCTGTACTATTTGACTCCCTCGTTGGTTGCTTACCCATCAAGCATAGATGCCTAACTCTACAGACTATTTCGGAAAATCTGGTTTTTCCAATTTTCTAATTAAAAAAAAAACGTGCCCGGTTGGTGATAGGCTTGCCACCTATCACATTGTGGGACTTAGTGTCTTCGGCTAGTGTGGGTGCCCTGGTTGTGCCACTGCCTACCTCTTTGGGGATATGGGCGTGAAGATACTACAAATAGAATGATTACAGAAAATACAACTATTCTCCAACACAAAGGTGGGACAATAAACCTGTGGCTCAATTTGTGACCTCTATTGCCATAGTACCAGGCTTGGCCTTTTTTCCTGTATCATGCCATTAAACAAATATTTAACCAACCAAAGAGAAGTGGGATAATAGACTATCTCTTATTCTTGTGTTAGTTATGCATTGTCAGCCAATTTTAAGTATTGACTTTAATGTTGGAGTTTTTTATACGGAGTTTGAGTTAACACTGCTAAATTAACTGTAATTTTATTACTTAAACATGTGATTGAATTTTGAAGTAGTTAATTGTTAGATAAATCAATCTACTTTTAATAATTAAAATTTGGGTGAGCTAGTGGAGAAAGCCAGTGTAAAATATTTACATTAACTAAGTGGTCTAAAACTATGTTTTAAATTTTACGTTTCAGATGCAACAGACATCAGATCCACGGCGAGCTGATCGTGAGCGTCGCTTTAAACCTCCACCTCCAACCTCAGCTCCAGCTGAGGACCTAACTACAGACTATATGAACATTCTTGGTAATTATCTGGTAGACACATTTTATTAGAATGAGACAAATAAGAATGGATTTGTCTTTTTTGATATTCTACAAACTGTAAAGGTGTTTTTTTTGAGTTACAAGATTTTTCTAAATCAATTTGTTGTTGGTAATTGATAAATTATGGTAAATGGAAGGGGTTGATGATTATTCTTCTTAATATGTTATTATGAAAGTGTTAAAATTTAGATTTACTTACTTATTATGTCTGTCCTTTGTGTGTAATATCTGTATTCCAACTTTGCTTTCATCTTGAAAAATAATCTTAATCTTTATATAAGCAATTTAAATAATAAATTTTAGGTCCAGTTTTTATTTGTTAGATAAGTTTCCCTATTCAATATAAAAATGAATCCTCATTTAGTCTGTTTATTGCATCACACCGAAACGGATGGGCCAATTTTGCTTATTCTTTTTTATCATGTTGGTTATTGTCAATAGACAGTTCTTACGAAGACAAAAACAGGAAAATTTGCTGGGAAAATGGGAAAAGCAATTCTTTGTTTTTTCCATACTAACTGTTAGAAGTTATTAATGTCGAGCAATATGAAGTTCGCCAAGTTAGTTTACAACAGTTATAAGTTGCATATTAACAACTGATAACATCAAACTTAGTTTTGTTACCTTATATTTAAATAATTCCAAGGATAATTTGGACTTGTTCTTGCTTACTCTTGTTAAAAGGTAGTCCTTTCCAAAATTGCTTGTATGCTATAACTAGTAGCATATAGACACAAATTTTACTTGTAAAATATCATAATGCTGTTTCACTGATTATAATTTCGATAACCGTTACAGCTCCTGGGCTCCATAAAAAATACACGTTCCATATTTTTTTCAAGCAGCTCATGAATCATAATTGAACCAACCACAATATACTTGCCTATTGGTGCCATAATCTAACCTACTTGACTGGAGGCCATAGCGATAGTGCTTGTAGTTGTTTGTAGACCTGAAGGGTAGCTAAGCCGATAAATTTACGCAAGGCGCTTATCACCGACTGGCTAGGTTTGGAATCGGTGGTAGTGTACGGTAGATAGGACTAAAAATCAATCTATCTTTAAATTAATTTATAATAAATTATAAAACTTATGTTCATAAATAAATAAAATGTTTATTAAAAATGTAAATAAGTGCTGCGACTTAAATGTACATTTTTATAGATAAATATAAATATTTGTACACCACAATGTGGTAGAATATGTTGTATTCTTAAATATCTTTATAACAAATTTTTAACACACATGTTCCGCAAATAAATAATTTTCATTCATTTCATTTCACTTGTCTCCAGTTGGTAAAGCAACCGCTTTTGGACCACATGGTTTAACCGTCATCAGAAAATACTTGTTTGCCTTCCAAGCTCTTAAAAAAAGGTTAGATAGGTAGTTCATCATGTTGAAAGGCAGGATATCTCAAAATGGCGCATATGCAAGAACCATCCGCGAATAATCTTCATGTGTGTATGCAGCACTCTACAATTGGCCGAAACATTTTCCCAACTCTTTCAAGATATGGAAATACTTACTCATGTTTATGTGCTTAATTATATTTTAAATACATTTGTGTTCACAGGGATGGTGTTCTCGATGTGTGGCCTGATGATGAGGTTAAAATGGTGCGCATGGACTGCTGTTTTCTGCTCTAGTATAAGTTTCGCCAATTCAAGAGTGTCAGATGATACTAAACAGGTAACTTCAGTTATACATTTTTAAGGTATTTTAAGAGCCTGACCAGAAAGGAAACTCCCTATGTTCTTCACAACAAGTCTGTTTCGGGATAGGTAGGGAGTATCAAAGATTCTTAGCTAATCTAAGTTGCTAGTTTTTCGGTTTTCCACAAGATGCACTTCAAAAAGTGTGCCCAGAAACTTCACACCTCAACTCCAACTACTCCTCTTCGACTCAACAACCTATGCTTCTTTAAAGAAAGAGTGAATAAGCCCTTTTTAGCTTAGTATTTTTCCACTTGCAAACCCTTGGCATTTCATCAGGTGGACTGAGGATCATTATGCTCAGCCATCTATACTCATAGCAAAACTATAAAAGAATGAATTCTATTCATTGAAGATATTAAAAATATATATATTTAGGCGACTAGAAAAGACATCAAAATATATATAGGATTTTTGTATTTCTGACTGCATCATGACCACAATACACGCCAAATCTGCTGAACCTTTGTTCCGGGTAAGGTTACATGCTACTATTTGTCCTGCTTACTAAAGGGGTTTTCGTGGGAAAGGTGTAAAAGTTCGAATGTAAATTGGATTATAATTCATCAACTCTTAGTCCAATTTCATTTGTCCGTTTTTGTTCTGTACGGATTGCCCCGTATTTTTTTGAAGTCATAAGTTTTGTTGTTTAAGAATAATTGCAGAGAATAACACACAATATACATTGACCTAATGACTTGAAATCCAAAATGTAGAGAAACATTTGAATGTACACGTCATCTTACATATGCAGATGTATTTGGTTATTTCATTTTATGCACAAATACTGTACACAGGGTGACTAATGCTATACAGCAGTATCTAACAGTCAGCGAGCAGGCAGAATCAAAGTGATTGTGGGCGTCAAATCAGATCTCAAATGAGAAAAAAGTTCGAAAAAAGAAACTATAATATTATATTCAAATAAAAAAAGATATTTCGAAAGTTATAGAAACATTGGAGGGATAAATAATTACATAAACTACACTTGTATAATATATACCTACCGCCTCGTTGGTCCTGTGGCTAGCATACACACCTAACTACATTGACCAACCGCCAGACTCGGGTTCGATTCCCGACGGCCGCAGGCAATTTTGTGATGAACATTTAGATGTCTGCGTTTACGGGTCTGGGTGTTTATTAAATTTATTCTTGTATTTATTTAAGTATTTCTATGTATTAGAAACCTATAACACAAGCATATAATGTGCTCACATTGGGGTTAGATTCAATTTGTGTAACTTGTTCAGGAGTTTGGGTTATTTATTTATATTTTTTGTGTGATAAGAAGCACATGGCTCTCCTGATTGTTAGAGATAACCATGGCCAATAGACACCATAGATGTGGGTGCTTACTGCTTCGTTTTTTTGTGGCCAAGGTTTTTAGGTCAATTGTCTACCGACTACCCTACTCTCCGGATCGAAAAATGACACAGTTGTTACGGCATCAGGAATCGGAATGAGATAATGATTATAATGATAACATGCGTTGAGGCATGTTTATACAAAGCTTGACGGCTTGTATAAAAACGATTGGTAGAGCCCATCATCTTGATGCGTGGCGATATACAACTGTGCGATTCCGAAGACATTTTTTACCTCGCACAACACCTTTGTGGAATAAGTTACCGAGGGCGGTATTCCCAAAGAATTATGACTTAGGGACCTTCAAGAAAAGAGAGTACTGATTCCATTAATGTCGGTAACGCATCTGTGATACTCCTTATGTTGCGGATGTCCGTGGGTGGCGGTGATCACTTTCTATCAGGTGACCCACTTGTTTGTTTGCCTCCTATTTTATAAAAAAAAAACAACCGTGTGACAGTTAGACAGATGGGAGTTGAAATTGTGGTCAGAGCGGAGGGCACAGTCATGAGTAAACAGAATTCAGGTTTTAAGTAGAAGGGGGCGTTACGTATCTTCAAACCAAGTCCAAAGGCAGTGATAACGAATTTCGCGGGCCGGCTAGTCAATAATGAATAAAATAACTTAATAGTAGCTGGTCAGATCAAATATTAATTAGTATTTTTTTATGGTATTGGAAGGCAAAAAAGCAGACGGATTTCCTGAGATTCACGCCGCCCTGAGACACCAAAGGTGGTAATTGTGCGTTGCAAACTTGAAGCCCGGATGTTAGACCTCGAGATGCTATCCTCCGAACCGGAACACCTCAACGGCAAGCACTAACGTTATGGCGGCAGGAATAGATAAGGTGGTAGTACCAATCCGGGCGAGTCGCTGCGAAACTACCAATTAGTCAGATCTCACGGTGTTAGTGACAGTAAGCCTATACTTGCCTTTTACGAGCTGCCTGGCAGGAAGGCAGATGGTCTATTCTGCAAAGGAACCCATACCAACACGGATTAGTATGTCACTTGAACACTTTCACTATGTTTAGTACTGACAAGATTTTATTTACGTGTTCTTGAACTATAAATGCAACGTTTTTTAAAGTTGAAAGTATTATAAGGATACGCTTATTCTGTACCAACTCTTACGATATCTTAACATAGTTGCAGTAATTATCGCCTCTGTGGTCAAGTTGTCCGGTGTTGCCGTAGACAACTTGAGGTGCCGGGTCAGAGAACTCTAAATGTGATAAAAAAAAGTAACAAAAAGATGCCAAGGAGTGGATATGCGCTCGGTTTCGGTTCGGTTTTTAAATGTAACTTCCCAGTAAATCTTTAAAAATTGAATATATTTAAAAAAATGTACATTCATTTATAAGAAAATGTGATATACATAATGTGAATACGAGGTATAAAAATAATCTTGCTGTGCATGTGTCATGTCTCTACAGAGTAAGTCATTCTTTGATGGGCCAATGTATACAGTTCTACAATAAACTTCCCGATTATGTAAAAGACCGTGCATTAAATAAGTTGAAAAATGTATTAAATAGATATTATATGAAAAATGTTACTAAACCATTGCTGAATATTTAGTGGATACGAGTGCTTAGGATTAATTACTCATACCAGTCTCTTATATAATAGATAATAGAATATATGACTACTTTATTTGTATGAAATAAAGAAAAAAATATAAGCCAACTGAGTTTATTTCGCCACGTTTAGATTCGATGGTAGATTTTAGTATTATGTAGACGCGTCACAAGTTCCTCATGCTCGATCTATATGATATAAACGATTTTTTATTTCACTAGTGGAATAATATACCTAGTACCTAGTCTGAATTCTTAGAGCAGTCCAGTAGCAGACTCTGACGAAGTCGCGGTAAAACAGCTAGTAGAAATAATAACGCAATAAAAAACTTAATAATTCCTTTTTTCTTTTACAGATTGTCAGTTCGTTTATGCTGTCAATATCTGCTGTGGTTATGTCTTACCTACAAAATCCAGCTCCAATGTCGCCACCATGGGAAATGTTACCATATAGCAAAATGAATTGAAAAGACATATTTTTATTATACTAGTTATATTAAATATTTATTGTAAGATGCACACCAAACAATGTCAGAACCTGACAACTTTATGATAAATAAAATTATCGTTGTAGGAGTTCGATTTGGGTTTTTTGATTTATTTTGTACACAAATAAGTCTGCTTTTAAATTAAGTAATTAAGTTAGTTTAGTATTAGTTTTGGCGCCATCGAGAGCAAAGTGTACGAGTTAGTACGAGTGAAATTTTGGTGGCATTTTATACAATTTTGTTCAGTGAAAATGAACAAATTAAATAATCATGAAGAAATAAGCGTATCGTGTATTTCCTCGTTGCCGCCAAATCTCACTATATGAGCTTGAGCAATAAAGCCACCGGTTTATCAAAGACCTGACATGACTTATTGACGACCTATTACTACGAGTATTATAATTAAATCCAAAAATTGTAAATTTGATGCAAATTTCTACTTGACCAATAGCAAAATACTAACGTGAATGTCAAAACTTAAAGAAAGAAAAGCTTGTTCCTCATGTTGGTCCCAATCCTTTGTATGGAATGGACCATCTGCTTCCCTGCTAGGCAGCTCGTGAGAAGCGCGCGTAGGGTAAATAGATCCAAAAAGACCATTGGTGAGAGAGTGCTGTGCATCACCTTGCTCAGGGATCCACCGCCATAATGACTGTCATTTTCTAGTTCGGACGGTAAGGTAGTTTGTAGTCTTGCACAACATCCCGGACATACTGTATGCGGCTAGCGTCTAGGCTGACGTAGTTCGGAAGAAATCGTTGCGGAAAAGACTAGATCGTCTGACGCGACCCTTTGCTAAAAAAATTTGCAATGCACATCGGACATGTTCGTTCAACTCCAGCGTTCTCCTCGCTAAGATACTGCCACTAGACCTCAGAGCAGTTGAGCAGAAGGACCTATACGAGATGAAAAGGGGAAAAGACACGAATGGCCCGACGCCCAACTCCAGTCTAGAGTTCACCCGAACGAACACCCATACCCAGCAAAGCGTGTCGCTCGCAACTTTGACCACATCACTTCGCAAGAAGATCTGGGTACCGTGTACGGACTACCATCAGCCTGCACGGATGGTTCAAAAATTGAAGGTAAGGTGGCCATGGCGGTGTCACTGTGGACCGGAGTGTTAAGAAGAAACATTCAACCCTTCTTCTGGCGGCATACTGCAGTGTCTATCAAGTCGAACTGACCGCGCTTCTAAGAGCTTTGGATATGGTCGCAGACAAGGAAAAGTCATGAGTTTTGAGTGACTCACGATCGAAACTCGAGTGCATATGCCAATCTGTACCTATCAACCCAATCGCGGCTGAGATTCGGAATAAGATACGCGACTCGCTCCAAGGGACGCTCTGTGAAAGAAGACGCTCTTTGGATAAAGGCTCATGAGGGCTTGACGAGTAGTAAGCGCAGCTCATCCTGGCTAAAAAGGCAGCCTTAAAGGACAACAGAGACC